>QAXH01000934.1:9638-30377 GCA_004335635.1 Chloromonas sp. AAM2 | reverse complement strand
CCTCTGTCCCCTTGAACCCTCCTCTGCCCCCTTGAACCCTCCTCTGCCCCCTTGAACCCTCCTCCGCCCCCCTTGAACCCTCCTCTGCCCCCCTAAGTTCTCCCCTCCACCCCCTTCACCTTGACAAACGCGTTGGCTTGCGCGTCCTCCGGGTGTCCGGTGCTGGCGCTGCCCTCGGCCACCGCGGCCTGCACGTGCTTGCTGCTCTTGTTCAGGTACCCGGTGGAGGCGCTGTAGCTGGCGGCCAGGGACTGCGGGCGCGAGAGCAGGAGACAGGAACAGTGCGAATGCGCCAACATGCATGTGTTCCTGTGTTCTATTGATGTTGTACTACCCATACTACTCTTCTTTGGGTATGGCATGGCAAGCTATCAGGCTGCATATATCGAGGATGAACCTTATACCTACAACCATAGTTGAACCTGCATAGGTTTAACGACCACGCACGCGTCCGAGGGATGCTGAGGGCACAAGCTAACCTCAGTGCTTCTCATCCCAGACAGTGTCTTGATGACGCTACCGACATGAGTGTCACTCTGCGGCAGGCCGAGTGACCGGCACGAACCACCCTGGAGTGGATGAGCGCAGCACGACGCCTGCAGACGTCCGAGCTGCCCGCAGTGTGCCCCTGCCTTCCTACCCTCGCGTGTCCTCACGGCCCTCGCTGTGCCCTACTGGTGCATCACACATGGACCTCACCTTGGCGCACGCTGCTGCGTTGAGTGTGTCTGCAGGGCCTGAGGCAGTGGCCAGGTACTGGGTCAGGGCCTGCAGCTCCGTACCGTAGGGGCTATATTCACCACTGGTGGCCTGAAAAGGGGTGAGACAGTGTTGGGGTTGGGGTGAATACACCACTGGAAGCGTGAAAGGACTGGGTTAAGACGCTACTAGCACACTGTTGGCTTAAGGGCGTGAAGGGCACATGTGGGGGGTGCCAAGGGTGTGTGTGATACTGTGCATATGCAAGGCAGGTGCCAAGTGTTGATTAGGTCATGAAGGGCCTGCGGCAGGTGCATTTGATGTCAGGGGGTGGGACAGGAGCCAAGGCCATCGAGGGAAGGGGCATGCTTTGAGTGTAAGTGTGATCGAGCATGGTTCTGCAAATCATGGGGCCTGCATGGCATAGCGCCCTGCTTCGTGTAGTGGGCATGCAAAAATGGTCTGTCCATTGATCTCTTTTGTGAGCAAATCCCACTCGTCATGATCGCGTGCCGCCCGGTTGGGTGAGGGGCTTGCATGCCCATCGCCCGCCCTGTGTGAGGCGGTGACAGGTTTACACCTTTGAGCTGGTCAAACCTCGGGCCAGGTCACACCTCAACAGGCTGGATCACACCTTGTAAAACGGGCATGCGGGCGGCTCGTGGAATTCCGGGGCGGTGGCGGAGGACGGGCGCGCCTCGAGCGCTGCGGCCATCACCTCCGGCTTGTAAATCCTGGAAGCAGTGGCAGAGAACAGTGCCAAAAGCCGGGCTGTTATTGCTGCTGGTGTCAACAACTGCTCAGCGGGGAATAGAGCAGGAGGGGAAACGATTAGCACATCTGTCAACCACTTAACAATCACAAAACAGTGTACAGGATGGATGGATGCGGGATACTGCTGGTTTCTGGAACGGGCCTTGCAGAACAGGAATATAAGAGATGAAAAAGCAGTGCCAGGGATGCGGGCCGTGCGGGGTTGGAGCCATGCATACATGCATACACGCACGCATACATTTACACACCCCTGGCTGAATGCAGTGCCAGGCGGTGAGGCTCTGGTTCATCGGTGGGGACAGCTGCTGTGAAGTTTGATGCACAGCGCTGTTCATGGACGTCTTGTCACCCTTGCATCCTGCCTCCACCCTTGAAGGTTGTATGTCCCACAGAGAAATCACCGCCAGGTACTGACTGTCCTCTGGAAATGTCCATTGCAACCCACCCTCAAACCTTGCTTGCTCTCACCAGTGCAGGCCCATTGTTGCGGCATCAGCCACCAGCCCACCCATCAGGGCCGCCTTGGCACGTGCACGCACGGCCGCGTCCGGAATGCTGGCCTGCACAGCGCATGCCAACATGGCAAAGCATCTTATCTATGGTGCTCTTAAAGAGCACCTCCTGTGCTTGAACTCGAGGGTGCCAGCCAGCTCGTCCAACCGTTGTCCACGCTCTTAGGCCCGGTAATGGCCCTGCATCACTGCAAGGCAGTCTGAGCTTGCAACATCTGTAATCAAACACTGGCATGCTTACTGACCCTCAGCTTGCGTGCTTAGGTTCGTCAGAGTAGATCAAGGGTCTTAAGTCTAGATCTGCACTTGGATCCTGCCCTGCTGGAAGTGAACTGCATGTGTTTGCCATGCCTGGCTGGGATGCTTTTGTCGGGATGACCACATCTAAGCGCCAATGGCCACACCAACTACCTACCATTGTAACTGAAGTTGCGTGAGGGACCGCCTGCGTGTTGATGCTGCGTCTCACGGCGTATGCGGGAGCTCGCAGTAGCATCGTCAAAAGTCAATGGCTCAGGCAAGGCGCCACGCGAGTTCTGTAGCCTCACACTTCCAACGTTGACGGAAAATGTGTAACAACTGATGCTCTCTCCTCCGCTGCCAGCCCAGGCGTCTGTTCAACGTGCAGCATCAGTCCTGTGACATTACCAGCCGACATTTCTTGCTGCTCACAAATCGCTGCAGGGCACCCTCATTTCATTGCACCAGAACCTGCCTGCACGCATCATGAGGTCATGAGGTCAATGAGGTCAAGACGAGCGATACAATGCTTTATACTATTGATCTTGTAAGAGATGACGACCAACTTAGAACTAGAGGGTTCAACTGCAAGGCCTGCAGCATTCTTTGTTTTCTTTCACAGACAGTTTTGGCGCCTGACACCTAGTGGCAAGGTGCAGCGTGTTTTGTAGTGGCGTGTAGTGGATGTATGTATCTGAACGCCCACAGCAGATGGTAAGAGCACAGACCTGTGTTGGGAGTCCAACTAATAGGCCAAGGCCTGAAGCCATCATCATTCATTGTGTGCTGCCTCGAGAAGAAGAGGGCGAATGAGTGGGCAGGAAAAAGCAACAACTGATGACCCTGCAGTGGAACCTGTTGCGGTTGGATAGCAATACAGCACGGACACACAGGCGCTTATGCCAATGACTGTTTGTCCCACCACACCTCCTCCATCCTCCATATATATATTGATTACATCAGGGGCGTCACCAAGCAACGAACAGCAGGTTGTGAGGCTCTTCAAACCCCTGGACAACAAGGCTGCAGCAATTGAGTGTGGTGTGAGCCACTGTGAAATGTTCGCCTGCGATTACAATGGCTTGCTGAGTACTGGTCTGGAACTCAGATGGGCCACAGTGCTGGTCTGGATCCATAGCAGGGGTCTTCCAGCCCTTGAAACCAGCGGAGGAGCTGGTGCGGGAAATCCCCGGTTAGGGCCTGACCTGGGGCATTCTAACGGGGGATGTATGCGGGATTAGCACAGGCTGGTCGGGATTAGCACAGGCTGGTGCGGGATTTCTATGCTGTCACAATTGGACGGATGATTCCATAGAGCAGAGAACGTGCACGTTACAGCAAGACCATCCACACTCCCTATGCAGCCAGCACAGTGCATACAACAGCCCTCTGCTCTTCTATGTCCTGCCACTCAACAAGCTCAACACAACCCCGCATGTGAAATCAACCAGCAGAGCAATGCATCTCTCCCTTCCCATTGTTGTACGAGTCTGCAAATGCCATATCATATGGCTCACTGTACGATCCCTGCCCAGCAGGTGCTCGGTCTGCTGCTGTTGACACCCAGCCGCCTGCCACCCTGCAGCCTGCCTCTCGGCACCGCCGCGTGTCACCCTCAGCAGTTGGTTACCATAAAAGGGAAGAGCAACAAATTCATTGGCAGAGAAGAAAACAAGGTCAGGAGAAGTGGGCCAGCAGGCAACACGAGCACTGCACAGCGCTGTGGCTAACTGAACATACCATGATGGTGCCTCCCAGTCAAGGCCAGTACCAGGAGAAATAGAGTTGCTCAGCAGCTCAGTCAAGGCCGCGGCCTGTTGGTGGGGACTGTCAAGCGAGTGCCACGTGCTCATCATGTGAAGCCTGACAACTTGATGCGACGGGTGCCATGACTGCATGTGACCATGCCGCCATTGCCTCAGCCCTTCATGCACCGAGTGCCATGACTCATGGTGCCATGGCTGAAGCCCTCTTTTATGCGCTGAGTGCCATGATCTTCAGCTGCTTGGCAGCAAAGTTGAGTCCAAAGAAAAGCAGCTGCACGGGCACATGGCAACACGAGTAGTTACAGTCACAAGTGCTTTTCAACGGAATCAAATGTACGCCTTGTTCGTTGTGCAGGGTTAGCCTGCATGCTGTTGCCTGGTACACGCAGAGATGTGCTGGTGTTGACCAGGAAGGGGATTCAGCCCTGCACAGGTGCTCTTTTGAGCGGGTCCTTGCATGCGCATGCAAGGCATCCCCCAGGGCACCCTTGCACACCCCCACCCCTCGCGCCCCCACCCCTCACGCCCCCACTCCTCATGCCCACACCGCTCACACCGCTCACACCTGCATCCCTCACACCCACACCGCTCACACCCACACCCCTCACACCCACACCCCTCACGCCCACACCCATCACACCCACACTCCTCACGCCCACACCCATCACACCCACACCCATCACACCCAGCCACGTACCATGGGCGACAGATCCATGCCGCCTGCGGCCAGCAACATACACACACATGGGGTCAGAGGAGCAACATGTGATGCAATTAACGCAGGTGGCTGGAACAAGTGACACTGAATGCCGTATGTGAACACCAGAGAGTTTGGTCCAAAGTCTTGTATACGCTGCATAAACACAAGGTGCTGATGCAGAACATGAGCTGATCAGCAGTCGTTTGCCAGTAGCCTGACGCATATCCGTGCCAGTGTGAGACCAGCAATATGCCAGTACCCTGACGCACACAGTCGCTTTGAATGCGAGCTCTTTCTTTCTGGAGTTGACACACCCCCTTGCACACCTTGCTTGCGCATTCCGTTCCTGCGCATGCCCTGCCTACGCATGCCCTGCCTACGCACGCCCTGCCTACGCATGCCCTGCCTACGCATGCCCTGCTTAACTCATGCCGTGCTCACCAATGGGCGGGATGATGCCCCTGCATGCGTTAAGCGCCGGGTCGGTGAACGAGCGCAGCGTGCGGAACGGCTCGCCTAACCTGCGCACGCACCATGTGGCCAGTGGGGGCCATTTATGAGGGACAGCCGCAGGCCTGAAGCAGGGTCAGAATTAGCCCTGACTGTTATCGGTTGACGGGTCTCTGTCAGTCACAGGACTCTAAACAATCACGGGCTGACAATTTCCCTTGCGGTTGCATCCGTTGGCGGTCAAGGCCTGTGCCACCGTGGCATGCTCGCTTTCCCCATGGGTGGAATGGTGCGGGCCTATGGGGCACCTGCCTCCCAGCATGTGCCCTCCAGTCCCAATCATGACCCAATCAGTGGTGCATGTTCAGAGGTCACACTGGTAGTTGAGCCGAGGCCCCCGCAGTAACCACTTCCATCGTTGCAACACCTGCCACCTCTCTTGTCCACCAGACTTTAAGGGCAACAGCAGCAATACGTCGGGCCATGAACCGTTGCTGGCCAACGCTGCTGATCTACACCAGCTTGCACCCAACCGTCAGCTCAGCAACTGTTGCATGTACGCTGTGCCCCTGTGCCTCACCAGTTGATGTTGCGAAACCATGAGAGCAACACTCGCACTGTCAACAGGAACAGGAAGATCTGCGCAGAAATGCACCATCAGGGCGACGTCAGGGGTGTGGTGGGGACCATGCGAGCCACAACACACCAAGCACAGCCCCCTCATACGAGCTTTGCTGCTCCTCTGACCGGCAATTTATATCCACAAGCTCTGACTGCCAGATGAGTCAGCAGCCTTCTTGCACCAGCCAACCCCGGCCAAGTCAAACCAGACCCAACCAGTCCAGTGCGTCAGGAGCTGCGTCTGGTAGTGACTGGGTAGCCATCTCACAGCCCGCCACATACTCACGTCAATTGCCTTGGACAATGCATCAAAGATATCTCCCATGCCTGCTCCAGTGCCGCCTCCAACTAGGGTTGTTGCGGCCCAGGGCAGCACCGCCATGCAAGACCGGCCGGCTGAGACCATCTGCTCCCGGAGGCCCTGCATGAATTCAGTGTTTTGAAAGCCTGAAATATCGGATTCTTTTTTTCCAAATAGACTCTGCATGGCCATGGCATGCACTGGGAGGGCTCATGCACATGCTAGTCGGTGACATGAGAGTAGGGTGCAGAGCTGAGTGCGTGTCGGCGTGAGCACTTGGGAAGCCGGGCACAAGGATGCATGCGTGCGTGCACACATGCATTGTATTTGGCGCGGGCATACATGGGGTGCTGTACGCAACGATCAGTGCATGCTTGGCAGCTCAGCCGCACCTGTGGGGATGTTGGGGCTGGCAACTGTTGCTGCGAGTACCAGCTGCTGGCCACCCTAGTCAAGAGCTGTGCCTGGCGCAGCAGTGATGGAGTTGGTGTTGAGGCTGGCGGAGCAGACGACGACGTCAAACATGCAACGATTGGCGAACGCCTGTGTGCGGTAACCCATGGAGCATGAGGTCAGACATCTGGCGTGCATATCAGCTCTTGTGGCCTGGTATATCAGCTCTCTGGCCTGGCGATGTCTACCTCACCTGGAGATGGTCAGCACTGATGGAGTGCAGGAGCGGGCCTGTGCATGGGCCTGCACCTGGTGCTGCTGCAAGGTGTGCATGGTGTTGTGCGAGCCGGCCGAGCTTTGCTGCGCAGTTGCTGCCTGTTACCAGTCCCTCACGACCGACGTGCGCACAACACCTTCCGTCACTACCTTCCTTATCCGACTGCACGTGCAGGGTGCCCAACGACTTCTGAAAACTAAGATGAGAGCATATCGCGCAGTGCAGGCCGCGATACTTAAGACAACTAGTGAGCTGGGTGCAATTGGACCAGAACTTATCCTAGATTCAAAACCCTTGATCAGGCCGATCCATTACCGGGATGAGCCAGCACATTGGTGAGTTGCATACACAGCCACTGGTTTGGTTGCGTCACTGTCAGGCTCGGGCGCCATCAAGCACATCGTGGCGGCAAAAATGTTCATGTGGTTCTGTGGACAAGCTTCATGTGGCCGACTTGTGTGCATTGCGAAAGCGATTGCAGTCGTCCTGCTGCTGAATTCAAATCATAAGCAATGTACTGCACCTGCTTTGTCTTCAGGCACCTTGCACACCAATGTGTCGACACGCCACAGGGGTTTCACCTGTGGCGCTCCGTCACAAGGTGCAGTGAGCTTCGTCAACGGACGCCAACGACAGCATACGGCTACATGTAAGGCCTATGTCACGCAGCCGTCTGTGGGTCAAGCAGCCTTGCACCCGCCCGCCTGTATGTCCACCCATTCAGTTAGGTGTGGCCATGCAGTCTCAACCAGGGCAGTGCCCACCACCTCAACTGCCGCTCCCCTTGACCAGCAACAGCAACCTGAAATCCCTGAGCAGACTGAAGCATCTTCGCAGCCAGCATCATCAGCATCCAAGGTACGGCGGGCCAGGACCAGCAAAGCCACCACACCAGCCACACCAGCTACAGACTTGAACACACAAACCAGGGCCCAATCAGCACCTAAGCAGCCTGAAACACAGCGGAAACTAGCCAGCCAGGACGAGCCACGACCACCTCGTGCACGCCGGCAACCGCTTTCTGCCACCCCCGTAGACACACCAGCCTCAGACACCCGGCCTGCAGTGAGCAGCACTACAGCAGCACAGGTAGCGGATAGGAATGCAGCACAAGGTGAACCCAGTGCACCAGCCGGACGCAAACGGGTGCCACGCTCAGCTGCAGCTGCAACCCTGCCTGCTGCTGCTGCCGTCGCTACTGCTGCCGCTGCTGCCACCGCCGTTGCAGCTGGAGCCGCCAGCAACTCCAAACCCGCTAATGATGCCAAAGTCTCCCAGCCCAGCAGCACTTTGAGCCCTGACAACTGGCAGCAGGACAGCTCAGGTGCACCGGAGCCAGCCCCTGCGTCAATTTTTGCCCGGCCTGCCCCACCTGATTCGCGTGACCAAGCCAACCTGGAAAGCGACCTTGCGTTCGTGGCCACTCTGCGTGAGCGTGCAGTGAAGATGAACAGCTCCACATTAGCGGACATAGCCGGGGAGTTGGAGGCCATCGTGTCCAAGGCTACCAGGGGAGACCACACCTCAGCATCTGGGTACTGTGCAAGGTGTGCGCAAAATTCAGGACTCTTTATCATCACGCACATGCTGAACCTTGTTACGAGACAGTGTGTCGCATGCCTTGCCTAGCAGCTGCCTGTGCCTGTGGCGCCTAGCGCAAACAGCAGGCCGCTAGCGGGCATTGGGATTGAGAACATGTGGGAAGATGGACCAAGCCAATTCAATGCGGTGCCTGTTGCTGCCCGAACAGGCTGTACCGGGTCATGTTTGGCGCTGGGTCCAAGGCCGATTTGGAGGGGCATGCAGAGGGGCATGGGGAGGAGGGCGAGCAGACCAAGTCACAACAGGAATACGTGCCAGAGGTGAGGCGTGTGGGGCATGTGGGTGGTGCGGTGTGGCCAGTCACACTAGTTACGTCAGGGGCTGAAGAGTGTCACCCACACACTAGAAAATGAAATTCCTCAAGGGAATGCTCTGAAGGAAGGCATAAAGGCCGTGTTCAACTGCTTTGGCTGTCGATCAGTCTGTTGCTGTATGGCTAACTAAGCAAATGCCACCTGGCTCCTGCAGTAAGTACTGATGCAGTAGCTACGCCATGGGAAAGACAGATAGCGAAGAAATGAATGCTGGCCAACATACTGTGTTTTCAAACATGGAGGTCTGTTTGCACATTTGAGCAAACCTTTGTTCGTTCCTCCGCAGGTTGAGGTTGTTGTTGAGGTTGTTCAGGGCTCAATGGGCCTGAGGCTGCCGCAGAAGGCATACTACGGCAACAGGGCTAGGGAGCTGGCCAAGCTGTCAATAGAGCAGTGCAAGGTGTGTGCACGTCACAGGCGGGATGGGGGGGGGGGGGNNNNTGGGGTTGGGAAGTGGGTGCATGGGTGTGAGGTGGACTGTATAGGGCTAGGCAGGTGAAAATTGGCGTGCGGCAAGGATGGGTAGGGATGCAGCGGACTGCGCTTCACACGCTACAGTGGAAGTCGTCCAGGCTGAAGCAAGGAGCAGAAGTAGGCACGAGCTGCCTGATGCAGGGCAGTACTGCTCAGGGACAAACAGGTACACTGGCTCAGCAACCCTGCTAAATAGGGAAAAACAACGCAGGCAAAGGGACTGAGGGAGGGTTAGTGGCTCTGCTATTGCCGGTCACTGAAGGCTGGCCAATGGGCTAGATGACCATCCGCTGCTGACCGATCCTGTTGATGCTGATTGCCGGGGTGTGTGGTGTCGTGGAATGTGCAGGAGCAGTGCAAGCTGTGGATGAACGTGTGCGGACCTAACTACGCACGCTTCTTCCTAGGTGGGTGGAGGGGCGTATGGGTAGGCTGGGGCCCAGGGTCACCGCGAGTGCAGCTGGCACGCTTTTGTGTGTAGGGGTGCTATGGTGTTGCCGACATGGTGCTGAAGGGATAGATGTGGACCTGGAGGGACAGACGTGAGAGGTAGGACAAGGCCCGGGATATGTGCCGGTGAATGAGCAATGCAAGGTGACCTGGGCAGCTGGAGGCAGGGAAACTCCTCGCTCATGCACAGAGGGTAAGCATGCGGAATTGTCACCACTAAGGAGCCGATCACCATGTCAGCCACGAACCATGCCCCTGTCTGTCCGTGCCCCGGCCTTACTCTGTTGCTGTCCCTGCCCTCGCCCACAAGCTGTGCTGCCCCCATGTGCCCGCCCCCTGTCATGCATGCTTGCGCAGACAAGGAACCGCGTCTGCTGCTGACCCGCCCCGAGGCCCTGCTGACCACCCTGGAGAGCGTGCAGCAGGGCCTGGGCATGGGCGAGGACAAGCAGGGCACGGCGGCCACAGTGGAGTGGGCGCTCAGGAACAGCTCCCTGATCAGTAGTGGGATTAACAAGGTGGGGAGTGGCAACAAAAGCTGGGAGTGCCAGAAAAACTGCTCGAAAAAGCTACGCTATGGTCCAGAACTTACATCTTATATCTTACATCTTTAATCTGCAAGTAAGTTGCACAATGTGCTGTGGGTATCAAGGCTGAGGGTGGGCATGCAGGTGGAACATTGGGTTGGCTCAGACAACGGACACATGCAGACGCAGCACTTTGTTGGCCATGCTGTGAACTGTCTCGGCAAGGCTTGCCGTTGTGTGTTTGTCCTTTCAGGAGCGTCTTGACAGCTGCTTGTCGGAGGTCCAGAGCGTGTTGGGAGTGGACCGCTTCAAGGCGCAGGCAGCGCTCAGGAGGTGGACCATGCTGGTACGGGGAGTGGGAGAGGGGAGAGCGGAGTGGTGGTTACATGGTTTGAGGGGGGGCCGGACACAAGAGAAGGGAGAGGGGGGAGGGGGACAGCACAGGAGCAGTTGCAAGCAAGCAGTGATTGCCTGAACAGGATGAGTTATGAATACCAGGTGTCGGGGGGTGTCAGGTCACGCTGGCATGCTGTTGCTGATGGGACAGGAGTGCGGACCGGCACGCGCACCTTGTTTGTGGTGTGTGCCTTGTCACACGGCATCTGCTCACTCTTCCTGTCCCATGGTGTTGAGTGTGTGTGCCTGGCCGTCTGTTTGGTTCAGTTGACGTACCAGCCCGGCGACCTGCAGCGGCGCTTCGACGTGCTGGCCGCGCTGCTACCAGTGGACCCCGCTAAGTTCGCTGCGGGTGAGTGGAGCAGGGGAGCACAGAGGCAGGCCCTGAGGGGTGCGGGCAGGCGGCCTGAACTTTAGGTGGGCTTGGCTCTGAGCCCGGTTGCTAGGATGTGGCTGGAAGCACAGGCATCCGTGACAGCCTGCACCACCCTGCCCTCACCTTCCAGCCCATACCAGCCCAAGTGGCCCAGGTGCAACCTGCGTCAACAATCGCACCACATATGCCACCTAACACATATGGGCACACATGGGCATGCATGGGCACACATGGGCATGCATGGGCACGCATGGGCACGCACGGGCATACCTGGGCATACATGAGTGCTCGCGTTCATGGCACGCCACCCCTCCATCCCCTCCACACCGATTGCCTGTGACAGTGTCTGCAAACGTCATGTAATGATGATAACATGTTTCTTCTGTCCATGCAGGTCTGCGTAAGCGTCCCCAGGTGTTGGCGCGCCACCCCTCGGCCCTGGCGCAGTCCCTTGTGGCCCTGGCAGCGCTCACCAAGGTGAGGCTCAGCGCTCACACTGAACTACAACGTACATGAGAAACCCAAGTAGGGTTCTGGCCCAGGTACTCACGGCCCTGGCAGCTCTCACACCAAGGTGGGGCACAGAGCATACACCGAACACGCCTTGGGGCCACCTGTCACACTTGTGAAGCCAGCTCAGCACGAGTCTGTTGAGCGGTTCCAGCTTACCCCCTGCTGTCTGCAGTATGCATTCTCTGTTGTAACAGGGCCTCTCACAGACAACCCCAGCTGGCCCAGACGGCAGGGGCCCCCGGTGGGCCGCAGGGCTAGTGCCTGTGGCCCCGCCGTCCGCTGGTCGCCCGAGCGTGTCTGTCACTAGCCCCTGCTTGCCCCCCTGGCCGCACAGGTCCTGCTATCCTCTGTCGCCTCTGTCCTCTGTCGCCTGCTATCCGCTGTCCCCTGCCATTGTTTGCCTGGGTGTGCAGGACTAGATCCAAGCAACGATGAGATGAATTGCCAACCCGGAATTCAACGGCTGGGCTTCTTTTTTCTGTTAGTCCGTCACTTGCCCCTGTGCTCCTTTCGCCCTGCAGGTGCCCCTATCCTCTGCCGCAGTAATGGTGGCGGCGCAGATCGGCCTGTGTGGCGTGGCAGCTGACAGGCTGGAGGCCAGATGGGAGAGGATCACCAACCTGGCTAACAGGTAAGGCACATCGGGCAGCCAGCAGCTTGCGGCGTCCACAACCAGCATCAACAGTCAGCAGCTGAATGTGCCCCGGTCTTCCCTCAACTCTAACCCTGTCGGCAATTCCGCAAAACGTGGGGCGGAAACTGGCCGGTCCAGATCCACATGGGTCAGCAACTGTTACCCTTCTGTTTCTACGGTTGCACCTAACTTTGTATCAAATCCTGTCTCGGAATCTGCTGCTGGGAGTTAGCTGCGCAGCAGCGACAAGTCTCGCAACAAAACCCTGGCAACCACGCACAGTACGGGTATTGCCACAGTCCTGATCCTAACACCTGACAACCCCATTTCCTGCCCTCGCTCTCATGTGTGCCCACAGGCACGATGCATGGCGCAGCCAGCTTTCCTCCATGCTTCCCCAGCAGGTGGCGCGCTGCCTCACAGTGCCCGAGGGCAACGTCAGCAGACTGGCATTCGTGCTCAAGTACCAATTACAGGTGCGGCTGACTGATGGGCACATGAATAGGCTTGGGTGTGGGCTCCAGGTTGGGGCACGTTAGAGCAGCGAGCCTCATCAACCAGGCATCTGCTTGTGATGCCTGTGTTGTGTTCCAGTGTGCATTAGTGCTACACGAGCTGTGCAACCATCTGGGTGCTATTTTTTGCCTCCATTGATGAGCTCCCCACACTGCCCAGCCTGTCACCAACGGCCCCTTGTCCCGAGCACCATCCTTGCAGGACTTGCCCGCGGCCCAGGACATGAAGCGCCTCATGACCATGAGCCAGACCGCGTTTGAAAACCAGCTGATGAACAACGCACGGCTGCTCAGGAATCGCAACGAGCGGGCCCGGGCGGCGGAGGCGGGGCAGGCGGTCGACGGGCCCTCGCCCGCCCTCGCGCCCTCCCAGTCGCCGATAGTGCGACTTGAGCGGGACGGTCGGCTTGTGGACCCCGTGCCACCCATTCCTGCGGTACTGGCGGATGCTACCCTGGTGTGAGGCTCTTGGTTGGTCAGTTGGCAGTTGACAGCCGAGTTTTGATGGTGAATGCCTTGCCACAGGTATCTGTCATTCCACCACTGGTGCTGGTCGAGCCTGCTTCTGCTCTGGATACAGCAGCAAAAGGAAAACCATGGGTAGTGTTGCTGCAGCACAGCACCGCACTCAGCAGGCGGGTGCAGCAGCTGCCTGCCTCATGAGTTGTTGCTTGTTTTTGATCTGTCGCTGAAAAGGAGCAGCGGAGGCAGCAGAGGCGGAGGAGGCTGTTGCAGAGACACCAAGTTGCGTCCGCTCCCTGCCCCTGATAACCAGTGCAACTCGTGACCAACAGATCACGCAGCGGACAGATCACGCAGCGGACAGATCACGCAGCGGACAGATCACGCAGCGGACAGGCCACAGCCCCGCTGAGTGGGCGTCGGGCGAGCTTGCAAGCAGGCACTCAGGCAAGCAGTTTTTCATGTTGTGGCACACACATCAGCAGTACGTCAGTGTACAGACATGGCTTGTGCGCCCAACACAATGTTTGAGTTAATGTAATGTTAATGTTGAGATAACACAATGTTTGAGTTAATCATGCATGTTTTGTGTTTGAGTTAGTCATGCATGTTTGCTTGCCATCATAAACGTATGGCTACTGGGTAAGCATAGAACTCGACCACAGTTCTGTATCACGTGAGCATTACCAGGTCCTTTCACGTGCACATGCCCGT
This sequence comes from Chloromonas sp. AAM2, assembly GCA_004335635.1. Lineage (NCBI taxonomy): Eukaryota > Viridiplantae > Chlorophyta > Chlorophyceae > Chlamydomonadales > Chlamydomonadaceae > Chloromonas > Chloromonas sp. AAM2. The sequence continues at coordinate 16,667 of QAXH01000934.1, read as the reverse complement.
CGAGGTCGTGTCTCACTGATTGCCTTACTCCTCTCCTGATTGATGTGGTGTGTGGGTGTAGCAGAGCAGGGCCTCACTCACGTTTGAATCCTACCAACAACATCTGGGACGGCACAAGGTCTTGCGTGCTTGCTATCTCACATGGCCTGGCCACTGGCTATCGTGAAGGTTTGTTGTTCGTTTGTTGTACGTTTGCCGGAGTTTCAGCTTCTCTTCCTGTAAGAACACATGCTCACTTTGTGGAATCCATCATACCTATATCCCGCCCTGAACGCCCACTTTGCTTGCACTGCCTGAACTTGTCAACCTTTGCCGGTTTGCCTGTTCAGCGTCGTGAAGGTCCATTGGTCCTGTGCCTGTGCTTGCCAAGTTCCAACCCCTCTCCTTGTAAGAAACCGATGCTCACTGTCTGGCGCTGTTAAAACATGTGCCCTCAGCCCTAAGCGCTCAATAAACTGCAGTCATTGGCAGCCTACGTTCCAGCACGCCAGATGACGTAGACTCTGTCAAGGCTGCGGCACTGTCAGCATGCTACCCAGCTCGGCAGATGCGGCGCAAGGCGTGCTGGGCTTGCCAGCCCTCCACCAGCCGCATCGTCGGCCCCCTGGGATCCTCACGTTTATGGCTGTAGCTTTGCAGGCCCTCGGACCCGTCCCTGCCGTTCCTGTTTCTCTTGCAGTGCTGACGAACTCCCTGACCGACACTTCAGCCCTGGCCCTGCGCGTTCGTCAGCTGGGCTGTCATCAGCCAGCTGCACACTCCACCCCTTCACTTCCGCCTGCGCACCCCGCGGCAGCACCCGTTGCGGTCCGCAATTACACTGCCCGGCTCACACAGAACATTGTGCAGGCCCACACTGCCCTGCACCAGCGCTACGTCCGCAAAGCCATTGCATGTAGCCCACGTGTTTTGCCAACCACCACCAGCAGTATTTAGCAGCCGCGTCACGTCTTCCTTGCCACGACCGGCTGTACGAAACCGTTTGGTGCTTGGCCATCAATTGCATCCCTGGCTCGCGCGTTCAGCCGTGGACCTGTCCATGCTCAGCCTCAGTCCACAACCTGGCAGCAGCCAACATTCCTTCTGGTCGTGCCGTCAGGGACCAGCTTCAGGTCTGCCCCGTCCCAAGCCTGACGGGTCCGCCGCCTGCTGGTTCTGCCGCCCGTGTGACCTCTCATTTGCATGGCGGCCCTGGGTGCCATGCACTAAGGCAGGCGCTATCTCTGGTCCCTGTCGGCTGCAGCTGCGCCGGACTTGCCCGACGTCAGCAAGCTGCGCCCGCTACACGATTTTGGGACCACCTGGCCGGGTTCGTGACAGCCCATCCTAGCAGCCCGCCTGCAGCCTGGGCGGCCTTAATCCGGCAGGGCCATTGTTTCCTTTGGCTGTGAGACGGGCGTCTCGTTCTTCGTCAGCCTGACCTTGCAGCCACTGTTCTAGAGTCTTTGACCCCTGTTTCAATGTGGCTTACCATGACCTTTGATGGTTCGTCCTGTGGCAGCCTAGCTCCCCCGTCCTAGGCGTGATGACTAGGCCTCCTGGCCCTCCTTGGTCTTGTTCTTCAGTCTTCGACCTGTGCTCAGACGACTCGATTCCGTTTTGACTACTGTTGGCCTGCCTTGCCAGCTTTGTTCGCTGCATTCGTTTTGATGTGGGCGGTGCCCATTCCGTTCCCCTGTCCTCTGACGGCTTCCCTGCTGTAAATACCTTCATACAGCCACCCTGCACAACTTGCCACCCTGCAAAAGGTTCGATTTGGTGCATGCCCACACCATCCGCTTGACTCGCTCTCCCAAGACGCTCAGGATTGTGTACTTCAGTTAGATAACAAAAGCTTGTTGCACAGTTTGAAAAAAATTGCAGGAATGCCTGGGACAATGCAGCATACCCAACTGGAACTGGAAACGCAGCTGAACCTGAGGTACCGGCCAGCGGCCAGCACTCACAAGGACACAGCGTAGCAGTATCTGGTTGCAAATCTTGTTGTGCTGGCACCTCTGCAACTGCCTAATGTACAAAAGGACCGAAAGATGTCAGCTGCGTGGTATAAAGAATGCAATACATAACTTGTTAATTTCATTGGGTCTGATCAGCTACTGTCCCTCACTGTACACCAGGGCTCAGTTACCTCCCCTTGACAGTTTGCAGTTTGCAGACTTCAGCCTGCGCGTCGCTTCAATCCACTCCATCATGAATACTGGTGCAAAGGGTAGGCAATCATCAAGAATTCTGTGACAGGCAGCGTCCAACCCAGTCACATTCTGCTCCACGAGACCTCTGCCGCCGCATGTGGACGCAGCCACTCCTACCTGCTCCCCTCCAAACCAGTGGCCATAGCCGGCCGGTGCGCAAGGGTCACTGACGGACTTGGCACACTCAGTCATGTGGCGAACAGCTTGCTGAAGATGCACTGGCCCGGCTCACACAAGCTCACGACACGCCCTCTCCTCCTGCTATGAGATATCATTTAAGGTATATATGACAGTCAGACTCTCTTCACACGTGGTACCATACTGCAAACATGACAGGCAGACACTCCTGACACCGTCACAGCTCACGTAACGACCTGGGCGGGGTTGCGCAGGCGGGTTGTGCCGTTTGCAGCCGCCTTGCTGCCCGCCGATACTGCTGAGCCCGCCACCCCCGCCACCCCCTCGGTTTTCGCGGGACCACCCACAGAAGCACCTGTTGATGCAGGGACTTTGCCATCAGTGGCATTGCTGGCAGCAGTTGTACCATTAGCAGGGATGGTGGACTGTATGTCGGGAGGCATCCACGCGGTGGTGGTCTGTTCCGCGGGTTCAAGGGGCGCCTTGACGGGCGGGAGGTGCGCAGCGGCGGCGACTGCGGCCTCGTGTCTTTGCTTCGCCGCCTCGACCTCGGATGCCTTGTCGCCCCGGTTGCGCCGCTTGGTGCCGTGCGCAATGGAAAGGTATGTGTCAAACTGCGGGTAGACGAGATAAGGGGGCAAGTGCAGCTTGTCATCGGACAGGCCAGCGCACTGGAAGGGCAATGCATGGTCCACAAGGGCAGCGGCATCAAGGAGAGAAAGTGCATAAGATACTCCATGTGAGTGGCAACGGGAAGAAACCGCAAAGACAACGGCAGTTGCTAGGAACAGGCAGGTTGGCAAGAGACAGAATGCAGTGCAATGGCAGGAGGCAATCTGTGCAAAGAACAGGCAGGACAGCCCATGAGGGTTGAAACCGGGACGGCAAAGCTCATGCTGTCGTCGGTCTAAATACCAAGTCCACATGCCGAAATACCAAGTCTGTGCCCTTCACCTGGTCAGTGGCCAGCGGGTCAAAGGCGAAGGGGTAGTCGGCGCCCAGTCGCTCGGCCGCTGCAAGGCCGCTCATCACTGCAGCCTCCTGCATGGGGCAGTGCGCGGGACCGGCGATCACCAGGCAAGGGTTCTCGCTGCTGCTGGCGTTGCCAGCCGTGCAGTCATGTGAGCGTTTCTGTACCTCATTCTGCCTCGCATGCGTTTTCCCACACTACAGGAAATGTAGAATATACCCGAACAATCCTGATGCGCCGTGGGTTGGATTCTTTGGATGGAACAACCAAAGCTTCCACCCAGGCCGCACTTGTGTGTTGACCAGTGTGTAGGAGCCTGCGTAGAGCGTGTGGTGCTTGCCCTGAATCAGCCGGGCCCAGGGCACCCAGGAGGCAAAGTGGGTCCACGTGTGCGCGAACTGCCGCATCCACCGCCGGGCCAGAACCTTGGAGGGGTCAACCTGTAAGGCACAGGCCAAAGGGAGCGACATGGACATGCCACGTGACATGCCGAAAGAGTTGCTTCAGCAATGCCATGAGCTGCACTGCAGCAGTAGCGTGTTGCCTGCAAAAGGGTTTGCAGGGCGTTGAGGGGGCAGAAGGGCGGAGATGCGTTACGGCGGGCAGGCATGCGACCTGACAACAGCTCGGAAGGCACGCAAGCTCAGGATAGTGTGACCTGCTTTGCAGAAAAAGGAGAACCTGGGCAGGCCGCGCGGCAGGCACACACCCTGGCAGTCACCAGTCACAACGGGCCCGCGCCCGGACTGAAGCTCTGATGTGGCTCTGATGTGTCCAACTCCAGAAGTTCAACCCAATTACCTTGCTAGCCCGCTGGGACTGCTACACACAGTTGTCACGCACTCGTGCGTTTCCTCACCTCCTTGTCCGTCCACAGGTGCTGCTGTGTTCGATCCAGGTAGTACGTCTGGTACACATCCAGCCCTGCGTCCTGCAGCTGAGGCTGGTAGGTGGAGAGGTTGAAGCTCATCTCGATCTTGTCACGACTGTCACACAGGCAACACATGCATACTGTTGTGGTGAGTGGTTGCGTGCCCAAACCGACGCCGTCCAGTCCCACCTTACCAGTCCAATCCCAAAGAGTTCTCAGTCATACCCATACCCGTACCCATACCCATACCCGGCTGGTAGGCTCTCACTTTGAAGGGTATGTGCGCACAAAGTAGTTGTCCCGCTGCTCCCGCCGTACGTCGTACATGCGCTTCTGCAGTGAAAGGCAACAAAGGGCCACGGGAGCAACGCCTTGATGATTCAGAGACAAATGCGTGTGTGTGTGTGTGTGGGTGTGTGTGTGCGTATGTATGATGCAGCTTTGATCACAGGCATGGGTGGCAGTGCACAACGGACCTCAAATAGCATGTAACCGCCTGTCAACCCAAAGTAGTGCTTTTGTGTGTGCTGGTGTCAGGGGTTGTGATCAAGGAATGGGGTTGCAGTGCACAACCACAGCCCTCGCCTGTAGCCCCTTCCATGTCCGCTGCACGGTCGCATGCATTACGCAGCCAGTACAGCCCAACCCGAAAGGTGGCCCGCTTCCCGGCAGTGCCCTCCGCCCGCCCCACCATGTAATCAGCATCGGTGTGTGTGAGGCAGTAGTCGGTGTAGTAACGCACATTGCCCAGCAGACGGCGCTCAAGCCTGTGGCCAGCAGATACAAAGGGGAACAATCAGCTGAGGATCAGGGGCCATTGCCGATGCAGCGATGTGGTAAAGCACTCGGTTGCGGCCTGCAGCACCGCACAATGCGCCCCTGAGCATGCTGCAGTATGACTTCTCCGCATCATATTCCATCGTGCCTGTGTGTGTATGTGCGTATGTGTGTGTGGGACAGCATGCCTTCTGGTGCCTGATCCCTCCTTTTGTCACTCACTTGCTCTGTCATTCACCATCACTCACTCCGCCACTCACACCGTCACTCACTCCACCACTCACTCCGCCACTCACTCCGCCACTCACTCCGCCACTCACTCCGCCACTCACACCGTCACTCACCATGTGGCCCCCTTGCCCAGTATCTTCAGTACCGCTTCCGCATCGCAAGAAAACACGACGTCACCAAAGCGTTCCTGTGCACACGAACGGGACCGAGGTGCGCGGCGGGGTGCGCGGCACACAGAGATGGTGACAGGTTCAGCGTGGATAGCAAAGCAGAACACCCATGCACATCAGCCCCGTAGACTTGATGTTGATTGCTCGTTCAACTCAACGACCAGCTGCACTTGACCTTTGTCATAATCAATCGGTAATCAATAGCACGGCCTGACAGTAAACGACGCTCTGGCGCAACATAACTACCAACGCAACTGTGAGTCATTGACTGGTTGAAACTGTTACACATCATTGTCTGGCCTCTTCTACGGAACCATCAAGGCCCTTCTGGGACGGACGGATGGACGGACAGACGGACACGGAGCATAGAAGCAAATAAGAGTCTTTCCCAAGCTGTAGTACAGTGAGTGCTCTTTACAGCAGCACGTGACCTCCCCCTGCCCCCTCACCGTCACTCCCTTGTCGTCCGTGATCGTGACCCCCTTGTTGTCCCGCACCACCCGCGCCACAGCCCGCGAGCAGTGGAGGGTGTACGGGCTGCGTGCGGCTATGGTGGTGAAGACATCCTGGAGGACGGGGAAGGCAAAGAAGTCCTGCGGGACGCACAGAGAGGACAGGAAGGGATTGAGGGCGCAGGGGTTGGGGGAAAGGGGGGCGGGAGGACGACTGAGGTGGCAAGGGAAGGCGTGAGAAGGGGGAAAACTGCCCAGCGCGTGTGACATGGGATGCGAGGTGGTTGTGAGGAGGTGCGGTGCACGAGGGGGCAGAGAACAAGGGTGTTCTGCACAATGTGAAGGCAGACACTAGGTGTAGTCCTGTGGCATGACATGCTCCGGGAGACACACAGACGCTACAAGCCAGGCGTGGGCACGCGGCTTAATCAGCCGTAGCGCATGCTCATGTCCCGCATGCACATGTCCCGGTTGAGCACATAAAGGCTTGAGGCGACTGACAGAGCGTTAAAAGTGCACGTGTGAACTGTGCATGGTCATGTGACTCACCGGCGTGCCGCTGAGCAGCCTGTCTGGGCTGTAGTCGAACAGCCTGAGCTTGGGGTCCAGGAACACGCGGGCGATGACGGCAGAGGCCACGTTGGGGGTCTGGTTGCCCGTGCCAAAGAACAGGGCAACCTGTGCAGCCCATGCAGGCGCATGCAGGGGCATGCAGGGACAGACTCAGAGGCAAGGGCGGGTGGTGTAGCTATCTAGATTGATTTACTGGTTGGCCTCAGGCAGGACGTCAGCTGCGCTGCTGCTGACTTGGGATGCCTTGCCACCTAAAGTGTCCTTGAACCTGCCTCCACGACCTTACTTATGCCTGAACGCAACTATGGCAACCCTACAGCTACCCGCACATTCAGCCTGCCTCACTACCCTCTTGCCTCTTGCCTCATACTCGCCCTTTCGCCTTACACTCACTCTTTCGCCTGATACTCATTCGTTTGCCTGACACTCACTCTTTCGCCTGACACTCACCAGAGGGAACACCATCTCGTACCGGAACGCCTCGCTGAACCCAAACATGCTCAACAACTGCACAGCAACCGCAATAACATGGACAAACACCTGTGTGTGTCACGCCGAGCGCCCCATGATGACACCATGTAACATGTGCATGTGACGGTTACGGCAGACGAGTGCCCCATGATGACACCATGTAACATGTGCATGTGACGGTTAG
>QAXH01000933.1:3591-15364 GCA_004335635.1 Chloromonas sp. AAM2 | reverse complement strand
CACACACCCATTTTGTCTTTTGACACCGTAGTTCCTGTCTAGTCCTGGTTTGCTGTCCCAGAAATGGCAAGGCACCGTCTACCACAAAACGCGATGGTCACCCCGCTGTTCACCCCATGTGCGGTTCACACACACGCACATACACAGGTTTTACTGACACACATTGGTTGCTGGCGGTAATACAGACCAGTTCACACAAACTGTCCCAGAACTGGCAAACTTCTTTTTTTTCCGCCACTTCACGTCTACCAACACTATTGTACAATCTGCGAGGACCCATCCTTGCCGCACTGCTCCCAGTGTTGTTTCTGGAAAACTGGCAAACATCTTTTTTATCCTGCTAACCTGGCCTGCATCCACCAACCGTGATAACAGTACTTACTGCGTGATCCAGGACGCAGCGCAGTCCCTTCAATCACGAATCAAAGTACAGTGACGGTCATTTTATCCGACCAGATTCCATTCCATCATCCACTTACTGGTTAACACCCGCCATGGGGTGCAATTCCCCTTGCAGTCAAAAACCCTGTAAGCTGATTGTATACTGAGATCGCAAATATAGGGCATGTCACTGTAACAAGCATGGTCACCCGAAGCCAGAGTGCAGCTCTCTGTCTGTTAGTCGTGGCTGTGCAATGCTGGATGTGTGGGGGATGCAGTAGCTCTCATTGCCCTCCCAATGTCAACCGTGGCTTTGCAGTGATACTGCTCTGAACGTGCGACATGGTGCAAACGAGCGTCAAGCTGACCTCAAAGTTCATCCAGGTGGCGGCCACTTTGCGTATGTAGGCTAGCACACGTACGCTGGAGCAATGCACACTTATGCACCTACCCCTCGTACACAGCAGCAGAAATCAGCATCAAGGTCTTTGCAAATCTGCGTAACCAACCCTGTGTTGATGGTCGACCCAGCCTGTACTATAGTCGTTGTCAATACTCTTCTTGCAACATAGCGTAGCACAGTTCTTTAACTTACCAATGGCCATTCTGGTAGATGCACATGTGAGCGCATTGCACATCGCTACTGCACACAACCACATGACAGCTCACAGGTGATCACAGCTCATGGTCCCAGTCCTGGGTAACCCTCCCCTCATCTTTCCTTGCTTGAGGCACATGGTGCTTCAGCCTGTATTATGGTATGTAGGTTGGACGGGTTGAAGTCCCTCCCCTCTTGTAATATTGGCCACCATCACAGGTTACCACAGTGTACTACCGACTTGTGCTTTCTGAATTCACGGCCCGTACTTGTGTTACTTGTGCTTTGTGAGTTCACAGCCCGTCCAGAATGTCAACTTCCTTCCTTCCTTGACATCGGTTGGTTGTATCCTGTCACCCAGTCGCTTGAACTAGCCACAGAACTGAGGTCAACAACCCTGCAGTGACTGCACACCCCCATACCCACATCTCCTGGACTGGGGCAACTGTGGCCAGAGCCGAGTCATGTGCAACACCTCCTGTACGTCGTAATTGCTGACATGCCTGGGCTTTTTGAGAACAGGCACTGCTGGTAGCACACAGTATTCTGTTCCCAGCTGATATGAAGACATTGTATTCAATGTATTCATCATTCATTGTACTGTATGACACCTAGCTTACTGACGACTAACATAGTCGCGACGGAGCAACGGAGGCGGGAATGATCGAGTGAGGCCATGAGTCATTAGTCGTGAGAACGTCCTGCCCATTCAGTTGCGCGAAAGTTATCACAGAAGCTTCTCGTGCGCAGCGCTTAAGCACCTTGCCGCGCAAGATGATCGACGGACCACCGGTCAGCCGTCACCCTGACATGACACATGACTCATCATCACATCCGCACAGACAGGCCTTTCAATCTGGCCTCGCCAAGACGCTACACATCGTCGACAAGTCCCTGCACGCGGCTGTCGAAGGCGCAGCTGAAGCGGTGACCCTGCTTGCCGGATCCACGTTGGCGGGTCCACGGGACGAAGAGCCTCGCGAAATCAAGGCGGCATACAAGGAAGCCAAGGACGAGCTCAAACACGAGCACGATTGGCACAAGGGTGCGTAGAACCGCAGCGCAACGTCGGCCTGCTTGCAATGCTGCCACTGCTTCGACAGCGTTCACGCATCCTCGTCTCGCCTTTGCGTTCTCACAATTGTCAGCCACAGGAACATGCAATCCCCAGTAACAAACTCTTTATGCAGAAGCAATTATCTGCTGTTTGAGCACTGGACAAGCCGTAGCCACAGGGTACTCACTCACAGGACTCCTGTTCTCAGAAGCCAAACGTGTGCTGCTGCAGTTTTTTTTATGCAAAAGCACAAACCGTCACGCCATCCTGCCTCTTCCTGCCCAACATGTACTGGCAGTCAGCATCACCGCCTACCAACACACACACGACCACCATACGTTAATATGACACTGATCCAACATCACTTGTGCACGCCCACTCAGTCCCAGTATCGGCACTGCACGGCTACCAACACACGCATCAGCAACTCATGTGACTACCAGGTAAAACTGAACTCACACACAACGGCATCGCCGCCAGTGCCAGTCCCAAGAATTGTCCCAGAACTGGCAAACTTCTTTTTACTCTCATTACACTACACAAGCCCTAGCCAAAGGGTTACCTCATACGTCGATGTGTTGCGCTGGCAGGTGACATGACCCTGGACAAGGTCCAGAGGCAGTACCACACGTCTGACGATCAGGAAGCAAAGGAGCCAGAAGAGCAAAGCAGCACACTGGCCAACGAAGTCCTGCTAGGCGTCCCAACCATCACTACAGACACCAACCACGCCATGCCTGATAACCATGACAAAGAGACACCTGCAGGCGTGCTGCTGGGTGGCCATGCGACTCGTGCTGAATGCCACAGCGCCTTGCCACATGCGGCAGCCACCAAGGACAGCACCTCACAGGATCTGCTAGGCGGTCCTCCTGTCCCTGCTGATAGTGGTAACGCTTTGCCAGGCGCTCCAGCCAAGGAAGGTCCTGCAGGCGACCTACTCGGTGGCCCACCAGTACCAGCTGACATTGGCCACGCCCTGCCTGGCCGGGTCAACCGTCCTGCCAGGACCAAGCCTGACTCAGCACCCCTTCAGTCGCTGGCCAGCTCGTCCAACGAACCGGACGTGTCCCAGCTCAGGCTCGACCCCGGTCCCACTACAGAAACTGCCAAAGCAGCGCTTCACCTGCCACACGGCCATGCAGATCCACACACACAGCCAGCTGCCACAGCTGGCGAACGCGCACATGTGGACTTAGTTAATGCAGATTCGCAGGTGCCCATGCAGCAGAGTTTGGCAGAGGTGGATCAGGTGCAGATTCCACCAATTGGCCCTGGGCCCAAGCTGCCTGACATTCATGTGCCCAAGCTGTCTGACATGCGCAGCCGGCTGTAGGCAAGGGCATGACACCTGGGCCAGTTGATGATTGCGGCTAATTCACGAGCTGCCAGACCATGTATGTTAATTGGCTCTGTCTTGGCAATAATGCATTGTTCGCTTTCTCTGGCAGCCTGAACATGATCACGTTACGTTTGCCACTGTGTGTGTGGTTGTCCTCCATACTTTGTCCGTTCTGTCTTCCACATTCCCTGGTTGTTGCATCGCTGAACAAGCGGGTGCGAGCTGCCACATTGGCCGGTGTGATGTACACATCAAGGTTTGAGGCTCGGTTACTCGGTTTCTTCTTTTGTACAATACTCCATCCTTCCGTGTATCGTAGGATAGCGCAGGTGGCCTGTGGCCTTTTTGTACTCACTTGCCTTATATCATACTGTGCCTGTCTTTTGGCATTTGCCGTCTGCCTTTATGTTCCGCACAATGAATTGTCGCCATTTCCATCTGCTGATTCCATGCGTTATTGTGTTTGATTGCAATGCTGCGTGCTGAAGATTGAAAGGGCACCAATAATGAGCCTGTTATAGCGGCATCGTTCAAATTCTCAAACAGCCTGAACACGAGATACATGTACGGTGTAGGTTCGCCACTGTGTTTGTGCTTGTCTCCTGTACTATGGTCGTTTTGCAGTCTATATTCCAGGGTCGTTGGACTGCTGAACAAGCGGGGTGTTGCAAGATTTCGGCAAATGTCAGACTGATGAACAGTCATCAAGATTTAAGGCTTTGATTGAGTCGCTCCTTGAGCGCAATACTTCTCTTGCAACATAGCGTAGCAAGCTTTTTAAACTTGCCAATGGCCATTCTTGTAGATACATGTGAGCGCATCGCACATCGCCACTGTAAATATTACAGGCTATTCCAATTGTCATTCTACAGCAAACAGCTGTAGACAGTGAGGCACCCGAACTCTATTGCCTATGCAAGAGCAACCAGACCCTTTTGCTGCAAGGTCACACTGGTATTCCTTACCAAGCGACGCTTGAGAGGAGTCTCGCTTAGCCTCTGCAAGATCTAGGGGACAATACAATATAAGCCAATACATCCTGTTCAAAATAGCACTGGTTTTAGTGCTGGACATATGAACTGTCCCAGAACTGGCAAACATGTTTGTTAGGCTGGTACTCCATCCTATTTTTTGGCCGTCCGCATGGAAGGCATGTGCGATAGGTCAGGCACACCCTTGCGCTTGGTACTGCAGCAGCAGAGAGCAGGTAAGACACATATGTTTGCTCACATGGCTTGGTTCCTTCGCACAACGGTCCACGGCGAGCAGAAACAGAGGTGTTGTGCGTGCTAATGACACCTGAGATTTGCCGATTGCAGTGATGCTCATTGAGGCAAAAACACAGGACAAGCGAGGCAGCACAACTTGATGATCGGTTTAGCAAACATCTCTCATGAATTAAAAATCGTCACGCACGGGCGACCCCAAAGCGTTGAATTGACCATTCTAGCACTTGACCCAGACCGTCAGTCTTGGCTGCTGTCTGGCCCAGAGCACAGCTTGCATATTTGACAACATACAAGCCCACAAAGCTGAAGTCGTAAGCTATCTAAGCTGGCTTAAACAGGCCGAAATGCATTTTAGATGCTGCATTATGATGGAAACAACGCAGGGGGGCGAAACAGTAACGGTTATGTGCTTCAAACCGTTTCTACTGCCCAAGCAGTTCTCAACTCGGGCTCAAACTGCCAGGGCTACCTGTAGGTAGGTTGATCATCAAATTTGGCCATGTATTGGGTGAGCTATTGCAAATTGTCCGTAATTGTCCTCATGGGTTCGCTTTTGACCCCTTCGCTAAGGCAAGCTCCAGTCTGTCAATGGTCAGAGCTTTTGTCCCCTTTTCTTGCCCCTTTTCTTTACACATACCGGGCTTTCAGAAAATTCAAGAATCAAGGCAAATGGCTTTCTGGTTGGACAGCAGCCTAGTGTTATGTGAAAACTGTCCGGAGATGTCCCAGTTTTGTATGCCTCACCTGTAGTTGTCTCCATAGGTAGCAAAGCGCTTCTGACGATCACGCCTCATCATGTTGGGCTCGTCCACTGTGTATGACCAGCCATGCTTCGTACTGCATCAAGGCACACATGAGCAGACAACTTGGCTTGGAATTGCCTTGAGGCACGGCAGCAATGCCTTGATGCAACCCGGCTGGTGTATTACAAGCCCAGGCCTTTACACGTCATCCTAAATCTCGCCAGCCAGCCAGTCCTTCCCTGGCCCCAAGCTGCCTGACATTCACATGCCCAAGCTCTCTGACTTGCACGTGGTGGAGGCAGTCACATCTGTCCTGTCAGGTCGCGGCAAGCCTCACGTAGTTATAGTTGTGCTGGCTGTCAAATATTTCCAGGTTTCATAGCGCATGCTTTAGCAGACGTGTGTGTACGCGTTCCTGTGTTGTGCTCATACATGCTTTTGTCACGACAACAGGATTGCTTTTTTTGCCCGTGCAAGTACTGAAACACGAGCAAAGGGTCTTTCAGTGAATTGCAACATCGGTCAGTCAGTCAGTCAGCCAGTCAGTAAGCCAGCCAGTCAGTCAGCAGCTGATGTGTGCTGCTACATGCTTGCATGTCCAGGTGCATCAATACCTCTGGCATGCATCCACTTTAAGCGATAACTGCTGGTTCTCTGGCCTGTCATGCTGTGGAAACAGTTCCCACGGATGCATTCCTCAGCCTGAACGGCCTCACGTGATTTCCTGACATGATGCACGCACCAGAATCGGATGGCTTCCTCCTTGGTGTAGAAGAAGAGCGATGCCCTGCCCACGTTCTCAAGAGGATCTGCTGTGGAGGTCCACCCAATCAAAGGGTTCTCCCACCTACAGTGCACAAGCACCATGCAAGAGTTGTGTGAGCCGCATGCACTAAGCACACGCAACAGACTGCCCCTGCACCCCTGCCTTGCATGCCTGCACGCACTGCAAAAGCACATGCAGTGACTGTTTTGCACCACCATGCGTCGCTTTGTCCTGCTGGCCTGTCTCTTGGAGCTGCATCCACTGCATGACTATGGTACAAGACTCCATGCCACACATGCGGTGTGTTGCAAAGTGAAAGCGCTTACTTTGCTGTGGTCTCGAACGCAATCTTCCATGCTGGCGCTGATGCTGTGTTGTGCACTGTCTTGGCAAATCCAGACTGAGAGGCTGTCTTAGCAGGAGTATAAATGCGTGCCTGCAGGGCAACAGGCCATGCATGAGCAGTACTTATGTAAAGCAGGGGTCTGCAGCCCGCAATCAGCAGAGCACGCATGGTCAGGAGCACGCACCTGTCTGTTGAATGTCTCCAAAGGAACGCCCGTGCAGTAGCCTACTTCCTTGTCGGTAGGCTGCACGATTTCGTTGGAAACCTCTGCGGCCTTCTTCATCACGATTGAGTAGTCTTGAGGGTTTGCTGGCTTTGGCGTGGATGTGGAGTAGGAGCTGCTCAAAGAGCAGGAGGAAGCGCAGGCCTGCAAAACGCTGGTGGAGCCCTTCGCGCTGCTGCCCTGCAGCGCGAGCCGCATGATTTGCAGCATGTTGATAGCAGCGTAAAAACTCTGTGGCTCCGCAGAGGTGCCCTGTGCGTGTTCACTTCAACACACCATGCTCGCAAAACGACGCCAAAGAGACCGAACAAACGGGCTGAAACCGCCCAACTTGTTAGGTTTTGGACGCACTTGGTTCGGGTTCCCAGGTTTCGTCTGCTTATGAAGCGCTGCCTGGACATGCTTCATAGTGCGTGAACCATGCTGTGTAAACCCTTGGCAAGGGGTAACCTCTCCAGGTCAACAGGCGCAGCGAGGAAGAGAACCACCATTGTGGCCAGCAACAAGCAGTTCGTTCCAAGTGACAGGTACAGCAAAGGCCAGTGGCTGTCAAAGTGCATGACAGCTCACCACCTACATGTTGTGCATGTCCCGTGTACATGTGCCCTGTGCCAATGTGCTACCAGCCGAGGATTGTGACGTTGGTTATATACAAGGTTACATTCACACGACTGGGTGGCACGTTGCCCATGCACACACCTGCTTATCATGCTTACAAGTGCATCGCCATGGGGCACAATCCTTAGCGTGTCACAGATGTCACGTTGCAATATGTGTGCAGCTTTGGTGGTGCCAGTCCTGAGAGGGCCGCTTCCAAAGCGCTGCGCAACCTTTTCACCTTCATCTCTGCAAGGTTAGACACAAGATGGATGCAGATACTTCACAGGCGGTTTGCTGGGCACGGTAGCACTCAGACTCCTGCCACTTTGCACGGCTTGCACAGTGCTTGTGCACTTCTCGAAAGTCTGCAATGGCCCATGCTGCTGCTGTGACCACGCACTGGTTTGCTGCCCGTCTTGCCTCACGCAGCGGGTAGCGGAAGTCACACATGGTAGCAATGGTAGCCACACTTTTAGCACAGGAGTGGCGCAGCTGGTAATGCAAATCCGTTGGCGCACACTCCCCTTGAGCGCAGGATAGTGCTTGCCCAGCTTGAAGGGTCCGGCCGAGGATCTTTGGCTGCATACGACAAGACCTCCTATGATGACCTCATGAACTTCCTGCAGAATGAGCGCATGAGTGATTGTGATGAATGGCTGACAAAGCTCATGCGTACAAACAGTGCCCTAGGTAAGCGATAGCAGAAGCTGACAATGTGACTTGATATCTCCTCTGGGGGGGAGGTGAAACCTTGGGCTCATGACAGCGCAGCTGCCGGAAGTCGGTGTTGGCAGCAGGAAATGTAGAGGATTCATACAGTTGCATATTCATCGTTATTGGAGGTAGAGCACCAGGCTTATGTTAGCTGCAGCGCTGCCTTGATAGGGATGACGGTGATGTTGGGGATGACAGGTGGTGACGATGCTGTGTTGCCCCTGCAGCCATGCGGTTGATGGAAGTGCGCCTAGCCTACGCTACTGAGGATTTTGAATGGGACCAGCTGCAGCGCCTGTCCACTCAGGACCTGTCACAGGGGAACATCCGCATCATGCGCCACAAGCTAACTGCCAGTCTCAACGCGCCCACAGGCGCAGACAGCAGCACAAATGGAGGCGAGAACGGGCCGATCAGCGGTGTCAAGGGCACAACTGACTCATAGACTGTTTTCTCAGGCCTGAGGGCCTGTCTAGGCGCGTACGCGCACTTAGTTGTTTAGTAGGGCGTCATGCCAGCACTTAGGCGATCAGGTTCAGGCGAGGAGCCGTTGCTGCCTGTGACGCAGGCAGGGATGGACGTGACTAATCACAGCAGCGGGGTTGCACTGTTTGTGCAAGGCCGCCAGCACCAGCCGTCGCAAGCGCGGATCTCAACCCCCACTGGGAACCCAACTCTGGAGCAGAGGCCGTCACTGGACGGGACAGGGGCGGGGCTGGACAGTGGTGGTGCAAACACGGGGCAGGCGCGGCCCAACACCAGCCCGGGCACTGCCACCGTCCGCCTGGCCCCACTGGCGTCCCGTCCAGCCTCCTCCTCCTCCGCACACGCGCTCAACAGTAACAATCACAGTAACAATTCTTCCAGCAAGACGAAGGCAGTAGCAGCTGGGGCGGCGGGAGGTCCAGCCGTGGCAGCAGCAGCAGCAGCCAGTGGTGGAGGAAACCCAGGGCCTGCTGGGGCAGGTACTGGGCCAGCCGCCAGCCGTTCCAACGCCGCTCCAGCCTCTGCCACCTCCGGCAGACGCAAGGCAGGCGCCCCCGGCAGCAAACCGCCTGGTATCACAGGTGCGGGCCGGCCTGCCCCTTCCACACCACCACCCACCTCGCCTGCCACATTAACAAACTCCGCAAGCCCCACTGACCAACCCAGCCTTGCGCTGATCAATAAACACGTCGCTTTGCCCTTGGCCCCTATCATGGAGGTCTCAGGCGAGCTGGAACACACACACAGTTCTAAGGGCAGCGCACACGGGACGTTTGTTGCCCTGCCTCAGAAGACAGCCCTAGCTATGCCAGCAGAAAGCCACCCACCGCTCGCTACACAGGCTACTAGGCAGGCCAGTGGTGGGGACCTGCCACCTGCACTCCGCTTAAGCCATGCGGCATCGGGGGCGGACACGCAGGCGGTCGAGCCATCGAATGTGTCACCAGCCTGCAGCGGCCAGCCTGCACTCGACCAGGCACGGCCACAACTGCAACAGCAGGTGCATTGCCACCAGTGACGTGTGTAGCTCAGTCGGGGTGTGTTGCCCTGGGCAGGGTCCCGGATGATCAATCCTCCCTGTTGATCATGATCCCCTTGATGGAGGTAGTAAGCCTTGTATGATGACCCCGCCAAGACAGCACGTGGAATGTCGTCAACTCCCTTGCTTACCTGCTCATACCTACATCCCCGCTTATAATCATTAACAACACCACTGGCTTGTTGCATATTGCAGTGCTGCTGACCAAACAGCCTAGGCGCTCAACAGCCGCATGCATCACCCCTCTAAGCAAACCTTGAGCACGATGCTCTCAAGAAGCATGATGGCAGACAGTCCTATCAGACCTGGCTTGGTTGATGGGAAAAGAGGCAGTCGTATCAAACCTTGCCTCTTGACGGAGTACAGCAATCAGGTCTTGACTTGCCTAAATGTTGCCTGGCTGGCATGCAGGGCGTGGGGCTAGAGCTTGACGGGCGCACATACCAACTGGGTCGCAAGCTGGGCAGCGGCAGCTTTGCCACAGTCTACTTAGCGCGCCAGGCGGCGCTGCCGGTGGGTACTTCACAGGTGATGACGGGGTTGTCCGGACTTGGCGTCAGCCGTTCTTTGCAATGCGAGTGTGATGATGTTGTATATGGACCTCAAGCCATTTTCTGTGCGACCTGTCGGTGGATAGAGATGTAAAAGGCTTTCGCTCACTCACACTCACTCACTCACTCACTCACTCACTCACCTACTCACACTCACACACTCACACACCCACACACTCACACCCACACACTCACTCACCTACTCAGTCCTACTCAGTCACACACTCTGACTTGCAGGACGGTCCGCTGGCCGTCAGCAGCAGCGGGATGTTCAGTGCGGAGGCCGCTGCGGGAAGGCGCTGCGTGGTCAAGAAACTGGACAGGGCTTCATCAGACCCGCACGAGGTTAGTGCAGTGATGGCCACTGCCCCTGGCTGATGGCAGGGTGCGGCAGCCAGGGCAGCACAGGCCAGTTATTGGTGGTATCCATTGTGGCTGATGGACTAGTGGTGTAAGAAAGGCGCATGAAACAAAAGAGTGGATAGCTGTTTATGTTCCACACACTGGGATAGCCGTGTGTGTTTCACCCACATGCAGGTTGAGAACGAAATAGCCGTAATGCGGCGGGCGGGCTTCCACCCAAACCTGGTTCACTTCCAGGGGTGGTACCGCGACCCGCAGGACGGGCTCATGTGCCTGGTCATGGGCTTCTGTGAGGGGGGCACACTTGCACAAGTGCTCAAGGTAGGACGAAAGACGCTATACTGGGATACGAGCCGTGACAGGACTTGCTGGCAACACACAAACAAGGCAGAGAATCCAACTCAATCAGTCAATCATTCAGTCATGAATGGACATGTTTGTTGTTTTCAACTTGGGGAAAGAGATGAACTCACTACAGCGGGTTTTTGACGTCAAGATGCGCGCATAAGGCGTAGTCTTGAAACCCGGCGTCAACAATATGGTAGCTGGCAGGAACCCACCAGCTTGTTGCCCGCCATCAGCAATTTGCTGAACGATTACACCAGCAGCCCAGCATTGCTGAGTAGCAGCAAGGGAGACATAGCAAGACTGGCATGGCAACGTCTGGCAAGGCAAGCGTGGCCTGCATCATCCATCATGCCATTGCATGCAGCTTGCTGCAGCAGACCGTCCAGGCGCTTACATCACATCCCTCGGCAAAGCGGCAAGCTGTTTTAAGAAAAACAAGGAGTTACAATGTGGCCTTCATAGCCATACAGTAGACAGTCTAATTCTTTTCCTGTGATTGATCGATCACATGTTGCCCACATAGCGAACAAGAGCAGCACATGTCTGGTACACTTACCTTGCGCCAGGGAGCAGAGCTCGACCGTCGACTAAAAGTTGCATGCGTATCAAGACGGGTATGACCCCCTGTGGTGCTGTGCAGGGCAAGCCTGGGGATGCCGGGTGGCGGGACCCCAGCAGCCACTTCCCCGAGCATGTGGTCATGTGCTGGTTCGTGCAGCTGCTCATGGCGCTCAACCACCTGCACGCAAGGCAGATCATACACAGGGAGTGAGTGGCAGATCATACACAGGGAGTGAGTGGCAGATCATACACGGGGAGTGAGTGGCAGATGATACACAGGGAGGGAGTGGCAGATCATACACAGGGAGTGAGTGGCAGATCATACACAGGGAGTGAGTGGCAGATGATACACAGTGAGTGAGTGGCAGATCATACACAGGGAGTGAGTGGCAGATCATACACAGGGAGTGAGTGGCAGATCATACA
>QAXH01000931.1:0-18518 GCA_004335635.1 Chloromonas sp. AAM2 | reverse complement strand
CCTGCTTGGGACCTGTTGTGAGTGTTACCCATGCAAGCATGCGTGAGTGCACTGCGCGGAGATTGAGGCTGCTGCTCTTGCAGTCAAAGTGTTGTGTTGTTGGTGTTGCGGTGCAGTGACGGCGGCTACTATGTGTTTGATGACTTCCGGGAAGCGTACGCATGGCTGAGGCACAACACACACGAGGACGCAAAGGTGGCCAGCTGGTGAGCAGACCTGACCCACCTGGATGGGACATGTGGCTCGTGGTCATGCCAGTCCCAGTGAAGCATTAGTGGCCCTGCAACCAGGCTTGCAAAGTGTTGCAGAGTGTGGACCCACGTAGGCTCTTGTGTGGTTATCGCACATGTAATGTACAGGAACTTGACCAACCAGCATGTATCAGTACACTCAGTGAGGTGCTCTCTATGCTGTGAGTTGCCTCCTGTGTTGCGTGTCCCTGTCCAGGTGGGACTACGGGTACCAGACCACTGCCATGGCCAACCGCACCGTGATTGTTGACAACAACACGTGGAACAACACGCACATCGCCACCGTGGGCAGGGCCATGTCAAGCCCCGAGTACAAGGTGAGCACGCACGCACATGGGCACTGACATGGACACTGCTCATGTCCTTGTAGTCCCGCTCAACCATGGTGAGAGGCAGGGACACTGTTTGTGGGCTGTTTCAAGGCCAGCCACCGCATGTATTGGCCAGCCTTTGAGCTGATATGTGAGCTTCAAAGTCCATTGTCAAGGGAGGGGAGCAGAATTCGGCGCAACAGTGGTTGGCAGGGCCAGGTTCTACGAACCCTGAACTGTATACTTCTTATGATCGCCGATTGCTTGCCTGTGCGTGCAGGCATGGAAGATCTACCGCAGCCTGGACGTTGATTATGTGTTTGTGGTGTTTGGAGGCATCATTGGCTACCCCTCAGATGATATCAACAAGTTCCTTTGGATGGTGCGTCAGGATCACCAACACAGCCCCAACCAACCAATCTTCCTGACCGTTGCACATGTCAAGTCCTCCCGTGCATGCAGTCATGCCACTTGTACATGACCAAGGCGTCAAAACCTGAAACAGTATGTCAGGTTTGCATTGCATCGGGTGGCTTGAGCTCGACGCCTAGCGCCAGGGTCTGGCACGCAGGCGGATGGGGCGGTAAGCCTTCAGGTTCTGCCATCAGCTGCTGCATTACCACTACCAGCAAACTAGTCCTGCTTGACAGGTGACAGCCCCAATGCGTCTGCCCCTCCATCTGGCTGTTTTTGCCCTGCCCTGGCTGCAGGTGCGCATAGGCGGGGGCGTGTACCCGGACATCAAGGAGCCCGACTACCTGGCGGGCGGAACAGACTACCGGGTGGACGCGAGCGCGGCCAAGACTATGCTCAACAGCCTCATGTACAGGCTGTCGTACCTTGAGTGAGTGGTGGCCTGCTCATGTGCAGGTGCTTGCCCCTCCTGCATACTGGGCTGCTCGCTTCTGGTTGAATTCTTCAAGCAAAGTGCAGACCTGTAGCTAGCCTTGGTAGCCCTGAAAGCGTTGCAAACATGAGGCCGCAGGGCGCTGTTATCGAGGTCTGCCAGTTCTATGAATTGTTGTTGCACTCTACCGTCGCCTTCAGCCAGTGATTTCTGCAATGCTGCCTCTACTCGCCATACCCAGTGTGTTGTGTTGTCTGTCTCTGCGCAGCTTTGGCGAGGAGTCGGAGCTGATGACGGGCCAGCGGGGCATGGACCGCGTGCGCAACACAGTCGTGGGCAAGCTCAACTTCAAGCTCACGTACTTCGAGGAGGTCTTCACCAGTCAACACTGGATGATGCGCATCTACAGGTGGGCAAGCGCCAAGTGCTGGAGTGCGGCCAGCAGGCAGGCAGCACAACGTGCACTGGTAACAAGTGATGGCGAGCACTGACTGCAGTACAGACCTGAAGCGTGGTAAGGTCAGCGAGCAGCATGGGTACGTTCCTCAGTCCCTCGTTGACACGGGGAAGCCAACGCCACCGGCATGTGTGCACATGAGCAGATGAGGGCATGTGTACCTTGAGCATTGTAGTGCGTGTAGGCAAGGTATCATGGTTCAAACCACATGCTGTCTGTGACCGGTCCAATGACCTGCAGGGTGCGTGACAAGCCTCTGCGGGACCCGACCAAGGCGTCTAAAGCAAAGGCGAAAGCAAAGGGAGGCAAACCTGCTGGAGGCCGAGGGTGATAGGGCTGAAAGCGCTAGAAGACCACTGGTACTGACACGTCAGGTGGAATGTAAGGATCTGTAGGCTTTCTGGGAGGATGTTAGGGACTGGCCGTTCTGGGCACTGGAAGCTCCGTGTGTCTACGTGTGGCGGACGGCCTGTACCGACAACGGGGCACGGTTATGTGACGCTTGCATTGTGACAGCTGTGGAACGGCATTGTGCAACTCTCACATTTAACGATGAACGTGCAACATGACTGCGTGAATGACGTCTTGGGGTAGGATCCTTTTGACATGAGACTTCAGACTGGAGTCTAGATGTGAGATGGTCGCATCCGCAAGCGGCTGCCTGCATGCCATACACCTGACGCACAGCCTACACCGCAGGAGTTCTGGGACAAGAGAGAGCATTCCTGACTATTACCATATGACTGTGGCGTGATTGAGCAAATGCATTAACTGCATTTTTTTAAGAGACTGAGGGTGAAGCTGTAAAAGCATTAGCTGATGTAAAATGGGTTTGATACCACTCAGAACGAGAGGGACAAGTCACCCGAGGACAGGTGTCATTGTCATGGGAATGTCATCAACATGTCATGTTGGTCTGATGCATCACCGTTGATTGCAACGAGCAGCCACGAGCTGACTGGCGGTCAGTGTCCCCATTCTGTGCCTGTAACAGACTGACGCAGTGCAATGTCTATGTCAATGTGAGTTTAATGTCTGTCTTCTGAACATTGAACGGGGCTTGCGGAGGCGTAAAGCGACCCTTGGGGTGGCACCGAAAAGTGAGTAGCTTCTACAGACTCGGTGGAAGTCTCCTTGACTCACGAACCTTGTAAGACATGCTGATGGTTTATCTCTCGCTTGATTGTCCCCCTTCACATGCATGTGAAGCGGGCTTGGTGCCCTGCCTTCTGACACTTCCTACTCATGAAGTAGTCCAGGCCTGATGTTGCAGGACATGTAGACAAACCCAAGCAGCAGGTTTCTGCTTCAACGTTATTCTCAACATGTTGCATGCAAGCCAGATCATGGACTGTGACCGGTCAAATCTGTGGCTACACATCGACACCAGCGCCCTCTGTTCGTCCTCTTCGTCCTCTTATGCAAGTTTCAGGCCCATTTTGGTTCTAACGAGGTTTGCGGATAGGATAGTACTTGAGGGGTATTCCTATCCAGGTGTGTGCAATCCCCTTCACTTCTAGGTTGGACGGGCTGGAGACTCTCGCCTCATGTGAGGTGACAGCGCGCATATAGAAAGAATACATATACAGTACATATGCAAACTATGGCGGGTTCGGCATGTTAAACAAAGATGATGAGCCGACGAGGATTATACGTTGTGCGGGCCACATCATCTGCCGTTTGCAAGAATTGATTGGAATCACTGCCACTTCACCTCTTAGATTTAGGTGAAACACGCTCTGCAAAAGATTGTGGGTAGCATTGAGCCAGCACAACAAACGTGTTGTGACATTGTGGCACCACCTACTAAAGTGGTCGAGGGCTGATGCATCAGGACGGACCCATATGGCAGATTTCTGCTGTGTCGGCCAGCACAGCTCACCAGCCATGTTGCACCGAGGTGCTAACAAAGCAAACCTGCAATGTCAGGCAGTGGTCATCCTGTTGAACTCCAATGCTGAGCTACTGTCCGCAGCTACAGCTGGCACTCTATTGAGCTCACACGCCATGAGCTGCTGCTTGAACTGGGCAGTTCCTGCTTGTGTCCTGCGACATTCATCCATTTACTTTACAGGCGTTGCCACACGTCAAGAAGGTTGAGGGATTCTCAAGCTTTTTCCACAGGCAACTGGCGGCCGCTGAGCTGGTCCGAAATGTGACGAGAACGGGTTCGCTGCGAACAGGGAGACAATGTTCAAACATTTACATGATAATACATATTCGCAATTGTTTGCTGCTATCATGTGGCCCTGTTGCGTACGCAGTCGGACCTGGCGACCAAGGTCTGCTAACCCTAGCTTACCCTAGGTCCCATAATCAAGGTCAATGAAAGGGTATGTTGAAAGGGTATGCACCGTTTGAGATGAACAAACAGTCATGTGAGAACCTTGTATTGTGTATCAAGAGCTCGTTCATGGATTCCGGGCCGCCCACGTAAATTCACCTTCGGCTTCCAGCATGGATAGGCTATGCGATTCAGCTTGGGTAGAGCTGCATTGCCTGTACAATCGCTTCAAGGATGAATGGCTGGCGGGATTTGCTGGCGCATTCAAAGCGGGGGTAAAAACCGCATGTACTAACCAACAACCGACGCAAGCTGCCTGACTTTCTGGGCTGCCTACGCAATGCACCAGCATTGAACAGCGACAGAGGCAATACACGGGCAGCACCCGTGCTGTGCCATCTGGCCACAGAGAACTGTGGGACCGGAGGCCTAAACGCCTATAACCAGAACATCCCAAAAGCCAGCTACAGTGACATCACAAGATATAGGGCTGCTTACATGAAGCGCGCAAGGGAACCGGAGCCCCCGTCTCAGCGGCGGGCTATGCATGCCATAGCAGGACCAGGTCCGCGAGCGACACCTCCACCACCCCCAGCGGCCTCGCAGAAGCTGACCACCAATGATGCCTTGTCGTATCTGCGCGAGGTGGGTGTGCTAGGTGTTGGGTGGGCGACTCACGATCCTGACACACCTGGGTCCTTTCTACAGGTTAGCATCTCAGCAACGCTAGCTATGGGGAATCTGACACAAACAAAGATGGGACTGGCCACTTCTGCTGGCTTGGCTGTGGGCTGGTCGCTCACAGGCCCAGGGTTGGATGCGGGTAGGGCAGCAGCAGGGCAAGGGTTTTTGTGCATCACCTGCAGCCTCGTACATGCAGCATCCCCTCGTGCTCCGAGGTGCAATCCGACAGCTTAGCATGAACCGGCCTTTGGGGTTACTCGCTGACTGTTGTGAACGAGTTTGTATTGTGGCGCTGCGTGATGCGCTGCCTGGAGCGCTGCCTCTGACCGACCCGCTCAGAGATTGGCAGCAGCTTCCCCATCGCATAGACAGGTGCAAACTAATGCAGGGAAGGATATTTAGGCGCAGTCACAACGGTGGGTCAAGGTCCCAGCCGGCTGACTTGTGTGTGCCGCTCAAGTCGCTTGCGGCACTGCTGCCAGAAGCCACTGTCTAAGCAGTCTTCACGTAAGAGATGCAGCTGCGCTGGGGCGCTGGCCTCCTGGCTGTGTCCGTGCGTCGTGGGGGGCCGTACCCGGATGTTAACAGATGCGTCGCGGCAGTGGTAGCGCAAGGCAGATGTGGCAGTTGCTGCTGGTGTTCGCCTGTGCGCAGGTCAAGAACCGCTTTGCAGACCGCAAGCAGGTCTATGACACCTTCTTGGACATCATGAAAGAGTTCAAGGCACAAAGGTTAGCAGTGGCAGGATCTGGAAATGCGGTCACGCATGTGACCTTGAGCAGCCACACCGGACAGCCAGACATCATCCACCTCGTGCAACCCGTGGCACTTCAATAATGGGCAATGCAATTGTACAATTCACGCAGGATTGACACATCTGGCGTGATTGTGCGTGTGAAGCAGCTGTTCAAAGGCCACCGTGAGCTGATTTTGGGCTTCAACACCTTCTTGCCGAAGGCAAGATCTGGGACATTCAGCACATGCAATCAGCAGGCAGAGCCAACAGCCAGCCAGGGATTGTGATGCAGGCAGCGATGGAAGCACCTGCGGCCAGCTATCACCTGACAGCCTCTTGCCTCGTCCGCAACTGAGGAGCTGCTACCCTGAAGTAGGCTATATGCATGCCTTATATGTACTCAACCGCTTGCATGCTGTGTGCGTGTTCAGGGCTATGAGATTGAGCTGGCCCGTATCAGCGATGATGAAGAGGAGGAGGAGGTGGGTGCACAGCCGCTGCTTTTGATGTACACGTTCGGGTTGCATGTCGGTGCTGTGATTAGTTGATCGTGCAAGCGCAGCCGGCATTAGATATGACAGCAGCTGTGCAACATTCATCCAGCCTTTTCACCTTGACTGTTCCTTGTGCACCGTGCGCCGGGTTTGTGTTTGTGTGCTGCAGCCCGCGCCCAAACAGGCGGTAGAGTTTGACCAGGCTATCAACTATGTCAACAAGATCAAGAATCGGTTCTCCAGCGACGAGCGCGTGTACAAGGTACTGAAGCGAGCAGTAGACACATTTGCGTCAGGTACAGTTGTAATCTTCATGACAGGGCCTGACACGTGGTTGTGCCAGCATCAATTCCAATCTTGCTGCTAGGGAAAATGACGAACATAGGATTACATTTGCGATCAAGCATCAGCATTCAGCTTGGATCTGAAGATTGTTTGCTGTTCGTTGGACGTGCAGGCATTCCTGGAGATCCTCAACATGTACAGGAAGGGCCAGAAGAACATCAGCCATGTGTATTCCGAGGTGGCTGTGCTCTTCCAGAACCATGACGACTTGCTCCATGAGTTTACGTACTTCCTGCCAGACAACTCGCAGCAGGGAGCACAAATGCGGCAGTTCATGCGCAACCCCAACATGCCAGCGCCTGGGGGCATGCGGCCGCCAGGCATGGGCATGGGCGGGCGTGGGCCCCAGATGGGTCGTGGCGGGCCCATGATGGGCGGGCCCATGGGGCAGGGCATGGCCGGCAGCCCGCATGACCACAGCCGCCTCATGCACAAGCGCAAGGCTGCGCGCAGGGCGGAGGAAGGCTTCATGCGCATGGAAGGTGAGCACTTGCCATGGCGGCCGCAGCACCAGCCAGCCAGACGCAGGACTTCTAGGCCATGGTTTCTATCGCCATGGTTCGCTCCCGAATTCAAGCCCATGCTGCTCTGCCTACAAGAAGGGCCGGGACGGCCGTGCCACCTTAATGAAACGAAGGGGCTCAATTTCACTGCTTGCTTGGTTTCTTGCAGTTTGTCATGCAGCATCAGTCATGCAAATCTAGAACAGGATTGAAGGGCTAATCACTCGTGGCATGTTCAGGTCACTCATGTATCTAAAGGTGTTGCTCTTCTGCACTCAGGAGGCGAGGACGTGTACGGTCGTGCCCCTGCAGCCCGCGGTCAGCTGGCCAAGGAGATGCAGTTTCTGGACAAGGTCAAGAACCGGCTGCGCAGCAAGGAGCAGTACGGGGACTTCCTCAAGTGCCTCAACATGTACAGTCAGGAGATCATCAGCAGGCATGAGCTCGTACACCTGGTGGCGGATATTCTGGGACGCACACCTGAGCTCATGGTGAGAAGCAGAGGTGTTTCAGGGGCACAGGGCGGGGTCCTCGAGTGTTGGCATGGTGCGAGGCACCCTCAACCTGGGCATTAGAAAAGGGCTGTTGGAGGCCAAAGCATGCTGCGGGCCACATGAGGTACAGCAGGCACTGCTTAGAAATGGTCAGTGATGAATCGTGTCTGGTGCTGGGAGATTGCTCCACAAGAGTGTGCTCTTTGAATCCTTTACCTGAACCAGTCTTACAGTGTGTTTCCTGCTCCCTGTGTGGCTGCAGTCCCAGTTCCAGCAGTTCATGGCCAGCTGTGAGCACATGGAGATGGGTGAGGGCGCAGGGCAGGCGGCCGGGCTGCGGGGCGGCCCTGCCCTCAACCATCGTGACCTGCTCAAGGCCAGGCTGCAAAAGGACAAGTACATGACCAAGCCGCTATCAGAGATTGTGGCAGGAGAGTCGGAGGTGCGCGAACATGGGGCAATTGTTCAAGGTAGTGAAGAGTGAAGGATTACAGACTGAGCCAAGTGCACTCACGTGCGGCAGCTGAAGGCATGACCCCTGGCCTTTGCTGGAGCCAGCAGCCGGTGCAGCGCAGGCTGTGGTGTTCAGGAGGACTGGCAGTTCTGGCTAAATGCTTCGTTGTCTGCAGGCTTGAAGTTTGCATGTGTTTTTTGTTTTCTTGTGCTTTCCAGCGCATCACTCCGTCGTACGTCAAGATGCCCGTTGGCTACCCCAAGCTGACCCAGTCGGGCCGCACAGCGCTGGGCGACGAGGTGCTCAACGATCAGTACGTCAACGTCATTACAGGAAGGTGAGAAGCGGATTGAGGGCAAACGTACAGTATGTTGCATGGGGTGGGTAACTGCTGCAGCCTGGCTTAGCAAATGGGGATTGGCTGAAGTGCGGTTGAGATTGGTGTTACTTAAGGCAGGGCAAGCAGATGCCGTGTGTGTGCTCCTGGTGGCTCTGAAAGTGTGAGTGTTGGCACCTCCGCTACTTGGTTACCTTTAAGTCAAGCCAGGTAGCTTAGTAGTTTCCTATTATCTCTTCTGCCAATCAGCTCAGCTTTGCCATGCATTCCCTGCATGTTTCAGTGAGGACTACTCCTTCAAGCTGATGCGCAAGAACCAGTACGAGGAGGCGCTGTTCCGCTGCGAGGACGACAGATATGAGTTTGACATCGTATGCGAGCAGAACAAGAGCACCATGAGGGTGGGAGGAAAGGGACTGGGAGGCAGTGTGTGATGGGCTGAAAACAGGAAATGGCTACAATTGTAGTGTCAAAATCTCCGCCACTTAGGCCATAGTCCTCTTTATCGTATCAGACAGGTGATGCACACTCAGCATGGCTCTTGCATGTGCTGACGTGTGCCTCATACCGCTGCAGGTGTTCCGCCCCATAGCCGACAAGCTGGCCGCCATGAGTCCCGAGGAGCGGGCCGCGTTCAGCTGGAACGACGTGCGGGGCGTGAGCGCCGTGCACCTGGGCCACATCCAGCGGTTGTACGCAGACTCGGGCCCGCAGCTGGTGGACCTGCTGCTGAAGAACCCGGCAGTGGCCATACCCGTTATACTCACGCGCCTGGAGGCAAAGGATGTGGAGTGGTGAGAGGACGGGGCAATGCAGGGTGTGGGGTCAATACGACCAAGGTAAAGCAGGTCATGTGGTATCGGTTAAGGCTCATGGGACGCAAATGACAGTGTGTTGTGTGTTGTTCAGTGTTCAACATTTGGGTGAGCTTGAGGTCTTTAAGCAGGAAGGAATGTGCTGCTGTGCCGTGGGTGCAGGAGATTATTCTGAGCAGAGTGTTGGATGAGTAAACAGCGGAGTGGCACATTGCATGGGGAACATGGATTGGTCAGCTCCACTGGCTGCGTGAATAACCCCCTCATGCTGTCATGTCATGTCCACAGGCGCAAGGTGAAGGAGGAAATGGTCCCCACATGGAAGCGCATCTACGAGCAGAACTACCCACGCAGCCTGGATCACCGCAGCTTCTACTTCAAGCAGGTGGGGCAGGAAACCAGCATGCATTGGTGATGCTGGCCGCCAGGTGGCATGGCTATCGCACCTCCAAAGCAGCAAGTTGTTGAACATCGCAACTCTCTTTTGGCTGCAACGTGCACCGTCTTATGCTCGTATCTGATTGGACTTGTCCCATTGCACTTGCTCTGCAGGCTGAGAAGAAGTGCATGATGACCAAGGCCATGGTGGCCGAGGTGAAGGAGCACGCTGACCGGCGCAAGGCGGATGAGCAGCATCTGCGCACCCTCTCCATGGCCTTCAGGCACAGCATACCCGCAACAGCAGCAGCAAACCCGGACCTGGCCTTCGCCTACGCTGACAGGTGCGCCCAGCACAGGCAGACGTGGAGTTGGAGTCGCCTACCGCTGTGCGGCAAGCGGGCATGGTCCTGTACGATAAGTGCCAATCAAGCAGGACTGTAGTTCACCATGACGGTGCCAGCTTTCCTCGCCATTCTGGTCTCGCCTGCCTGTGGCGCTGTTGTGTGATCCTCTGTTGTTTGCCCACGTCTGCCTGCAGGGCTGTGTTTGAGGATGTGTACATGGCACTGCGGGCAGCCATTGACCACCAGTTGCATGCGGGACACAAGGAGCAGGTGAGGGCTACAGGCACTTGTGCATGGTGATTGCGTCTCAGCCGATCCTTTGACACCCACGCTGATGCTTGCCTGTGCCCATGCGATCTTACGCTGTGCTTGCCTGCTTTCAGGTGATGACGCTTTACCTTCAAACCATTGAGACTCTCTTTGGCTTGCCAGAACGCGCTGACGAGCTCACACGCGTGAAGGAGCAGGTGAGGACACCAGGGTGTTGGCAGTGGGCAGCAGCCAGTCAGGGCACACACAAGGGCATGAGCTAGTGCAAGTCACGAGGTCAGGTGCATTGCTGTGCTGTCATGTAGCGCTACTGACCAAAGTCGGTCGGATTAACCAGTTGCCCTTCTGTGCTCAACCCGCTTGCATGCTTGCTCACGCGCCCACCTGCTCATGTGCACCTGCTCTGCTCCTTCAGGCCGAGGGTGACGGGGCTGACAAGGACGATGTTGAGATGGCTGACATCAAGAGCGACAGCTCAGACCAGGAAGCAGCAGGAAACGGAGAGGAGGTCCAAGGCCCGAGCAGTGAGTGAAAAGATTGCATGAGAGCCATTGATTATTGCAATTGGAGTGGTTCCAATTGCAGACTGTTGCGATTAGAGCGGCTCTGACTGCGAATCAACAGGGTTGGACTGCAGGGTATTGAGGGATGTGAGTGGGGGTTGTTTGGACACCAAGATGAAGTGCTAGTGTTTATGCTGGAAGCAGCAGTTGAAAGCTGATCACAGCATGTCCGGTAGTTAGCCTGTCTTGCCTTGTGCCTGCAGGTAACAAGACCACACAAGGCATGGAAAGCACCCCGGAACCGGGGGAGAACATACCACAGGCCTCCGGTGACCAGACAGCAGCAACAGACATGGAAGAAAGAGAAGACGAAGTGGGTGCACCGGCTTAGCGGGGTATTGATCCCTCTGCATCAACTGCCTTGGCGTTAAGCATGGCATCACGTGTGACACTGGACGCCTGATGCTCCAGCCGGAGGCAATCATCAACCAGTCGTGCTTGCTCTGTTGTGTGTGCAGGCGGAAGGACGGCGGCGCGGTGTATCATCATCTGCAGACAACGTCAAGGAGACCCGCACCTTCACGCAGTGCAAACCCATCATGCCCTGGGCAGGCACCTTGCCCAGCCCACACCACCACATCCAGACGCAAGGAAAACGACTGCTCTTTGGCAACGAAAACATGTGCGTCTCTCCGTTGGATTTTGCCTTCCTGAGTAGTGCAATGCCACCAATCTCGTGCTTTTCAGTCTCACCTTGTGTTAAATGTATCCTAGGTTGTGTCCTACTACATCTGATGTTTACCCCATCATTGTGCTATGCAGGTATGTGTTCTTCCGTTACCATCGGTATTTGTACGAGCGGTTGTGTAGCGCACGCAAGTTCAGCCTGGAGGTGGCGACAAAGAAGGCCAACGCCCCCGTGCGGGGAGGCGGCCCTCTCAGTGTGCCGTTTGCAGACGACGGGTCACGGACACCGCAGCCTGAGGTCTCAGAGGTACGTGCAGCGCAAACCGGTTTTTCAGCGCCCCACCTGCCTTGCATGTTGCTCGCTCTCTGAAGGCAGGCAAGAGAATGCACTTTGTGGGTTGCTTCAAGCTGTCGCCATTGTCTATGTTTTGGCTACTGCACATCAAGTGCACCTGAAACTGCGTACTTTGTGCAGGCCGCCATCAAGGAGGAGGCCGAGGCAATTCACACTCGCTTCCTCAACTGCCTCAAGCAGATGCTCAATACCGGCAGCGACGTAGGGGCCTTCGAGGACCAGGTGAGCGGCGTGCATGGCTTCTGGCACTATCATGATTCATCTTCAAAGTGTGCATGGGTCCAGGCTCATGTCCATGTGCTGCGCTGTACTGTAGTGTATGTCCACAAACGGACATCTTGTTAACATCATTCGCCATCTCACGTGTCTTCCTAGACGGGCTGGAAAATGGGGAAGCCCTGCTTCAGCTTTTGTGTTATTGCATGCTCAGCCTGTGGCTTGCTAACTGAATAGCTATTCCTTTGTGCAGGTACGCAACCTGTTGGGCACTAACAGCTACGAGCTGTTCACCCTTGACAAGCTCCTCAGCCGCATTGTGAAGCACCTGCAGCTCATGGTGAGCGACGACCACACGCTCAAGCTCTGGGAGATGTATCGGTACGAGCGCTCCAGGGGCAAGCCAGTCAGCGCATCCATGTACCATGTCAACTGCCACACAGTCATGGACGACACTTGCTACAGGATAGAGTTCAGGTGAGGAACGGCTTGGTTGAAGGGATGCCCGGCTGTGCACCGGGTGTGAGGAACGTGGGCAGGCTGGCTCTGGCTTGCTGTGTTTTGGATGCAGAGCCAGAACACGGTCTTGTCATGTAAGTGAGTCCTGAACTTCTGACAGGGAGGATGTGAATGAGGGTTGCGAAATTCAAGAGCTGCCAGGCTTTGCACTGTGAGTGCGTCTGGCTTGCTGTGTTTTTGCAGCCCGGTCAACACGTGGTGTGCCAGCTCTTCAACGAGTTATTCCAGTCATGTGACCGGGGTCCATGCGAATGGCCTTCTGCCAACCTTTATGCTGCCTTGTGCTCGGTTGTAGCGACGACGACCGCACCCTGCGGTTTCAGCAAAACGACGCGGAACGCTCCGATGCGTACCTGGCACCTGAGGGCGCGCTCCCAGCGTACATTGTCAACTACGTCAACAACACCTCAGTGCCACCGGCATGCCAACCGACAGTGAGTAGCATGCCCCTTGCACTTCGCTGACGCACTAGCTTGCACATCAAGTGCATTACACTAATTACTCCAATACATGTGTATATATATATATATATATGCTTATGACGCCAATTACTCGCAACTCGACTTGTGACTTTCCAACAGTTGCCAGTTTTTTCTAAAACCATTATATCAGTGCTGTGCCATAACAGCTGTGGTCACTTCAGAATCTCAGATGAAAATTTTCAGGTGTTCAACATGTTTGCATCATGCTCTTACACTCTGGCTCATAACCCACCCTTTGCAGACATCTGGCGACAGCTCCCACCGCGCATCCATCTTCTTGCGACGCACTTTGCCCGTGTTGAGTCGGTCCACCGCTGACGACGCGCTGGTCGCAGCCCTGGGAGAGGTCTGGGTCAACAACGGACTGGAGACCAAGATCGCATGCACAACGTGCAAGGTGTGTGCGTCATGCGCCCACAGCTCTGCCCAAGGGTTGTATGCTTTCATACACTGCCCCAGACGCCTTGAGTGGTTGGTTGGTTGTTTCTGGCCCGTGCAAGTTTACTTTTGGAATTACCCTCACCACTCAAGCTTGTGCTGACTTTGTGCTTCATTGTTCCAGCCACACTGTATCTGTATCTCATGTTTTGCATTGCTCCACCTTTCTTGGCCTTCAGGTGTCTTATGTGTTGGACACGGAGGACATGATGCTGCGCAAGCGCCGCAAGCCATCCAAGCTCATTGAGAGCGCGCGAGAGAGCCGACTGGTGCGCTTCTCACGCTGGCTAGCCACAATGAACGAAAACGCAGAGAAGCGACGACTGGAGGAGGAGGAGGCAGCGCGCACACTGGCCGCAGCCGTGCAAGGATGAGCGACATGACAAGCCTGAGCGGGACAGCTATCACAAGTTCGACCCCCAACATGCTGAGCTTATAGGCACTCGCAATGCAATGCTGAACTTGTTGTCAGCCTCAGTGCCTGATAGAAATAAGGTCCAGTCAGGCAAGGCTCTGCTCCTAACGCTCATGTGCCCTGCATTGAGCTCAGTCTCTTGACAGACAAGCGCTGCTTCAAGTGCAAACGCTGTGCTGCCGGCCTCAACTCCGCGACCAGAAGACCAGTGCATGCTGTCACTGCAGCTGAGGTTCAGCGAAGCCACTGTACTGTGCCTGCCTGCACCTGTCGAAGCCCGTGGACCTGTTGTGAATGGTGTTTGAACCCGGCAGATGCAGATCATTGTGTGGGCCAGTAACCCGAGTGCCTTTGTTGGCAACCTGTGTTCTGCATAGGACATTGTTGATCTGTCACACGCTTGACAGCCAAAATCACGTGGCACTACGCTGCCAGCCAACATTGGATGTTGTACACTCAGGCCCAT
Source organism: Chloromonas sp. AAM2 (assembly GCA_004335635.1). Classification (NCBI taxonomy): domain Eukaryota; kingdom Viridiplantae; phylum Chlorophyta; class Chlorophyceae; order Chlamydomonadales; family Chlamydomonadaceae; genus Chloromonas; species Chloromonas sp. AAM2. Next base: position 4,430 of record QAXH01000931.1, on the reverse strand, counting down.
AGTCGTTATGGCGTGTTGCGGGCGGTGCCGATGGGCATTCCATGTTTTGATGACCAGCACTGCTGAGTTCTGGGTGCTAGCTTTGACAACAAGGACAATCACTGCTTTCAAAACCAATCTGCACTGTGCACAGGCCAGTATGTGTCACAGGTTGACTGTGGCCTATTTTGACGACCTACACTCTCAGGACCCTTGCACCTGTTCTGTGACCATTTCTAGTGAGCAGTCTCCTGGCAATATGCTTGCTTTGGATCTACGTCATTACCGAAGCACAGCTGTCCAACTGTTGACAGCACCAGGCAGACGCTGCCCACACCCAGACGAGTTTGCTCTGGCCCAATGATAGGTGATTGGAACGCCGTTGGTTGCCTTTCAGTCAGCACCAATGACATGTCTTGGTCACTGTACAAGCGAATCTCTAGCAGGCGTGATGTGCATCAGGTGCTGAAACCGTTGTGTTGGCGCATGCGGCCTTACTGTTCTTTTTCCAGCACATCTTTGATCCTGTCATGTCTTGTGCGTGGGCTCGGCAGTTGTGCTTGATTGTGTAAGGCCCGGTTTATCTGATTCTGTTGGTGCTCGGGCTCCCATCGTTTGTATATTTCCAAAGAGAGTTTGCACGCCTGAACTCTGCCAGCAGTTCTTAGTTAGTGTAACACTTGATTACTGCCACGTTTCTCTGGTGTGGCCTGCCCAGTCCAACTGAAGCCAGAGCATGTGCCGGACCAGAAGTCAATAGAGGCTCAGGATTTCACGCAGACCTAGATATGTGCGATACATTTCTACTAGCTCAGACCGCAGCATGGGCCACGTGCCAGCCATTGTAATGTCTTGAGTCACCAATGCTTCAACCCAGCTTCAAAACGGATCTCAGATTTGATGGGTGAACAAGCAGATTCTGCGGGTACAGACCATGACATGATTTTGTTCGTTCTGGGTGTCACACCAGCATAACATATATGCAGCACAGAAGTTGTGCGAAATTAGGGTATTGTCAGATCTCAGGAACAGCCATGTTTGGAGCCCATTTTCTCGCGGATGACGGGGAAACCAACCGTTGTTCTCTCTGACGTCACTTTGATCACAAGATGGCATCACTCGACAACTCCTGGTGTGATCACCAATATCTCACACCTAGGTTGACTTTCATTTGGTCTGTGCGCCTTGATTGTCACAACAAGCAGCCCAGGACTGTTGAAGCGCGTCTTCGGCTGGGAGTTGCTGGGAGTGCGCACATGGGAACTATGGCTGGGAGTGCGCGCACTCCTTCTTTACCGGTGGTAAGCAGGGCGCACGGTGCCACCCGTGACAAGCAAAACTAAATGGACCTACAAGTGTGGTTCCCTCACCCCACAACTTCAACGTCATGGCAATTCTACATCATCATCAAGTCTCAGCGCATCACATTGACGGACTTGACACTATGGCAGCCAGCTGACAAGAACAAGCCATGCTGTGAAGGCATGCTGTGAAGGCATGCTGCGGTTGCATGGATTAGTCGAGGAGTCCAACCACACGAATAGGTGTCTTGGCTGGCGCCGGGCGGCATTGCAAACGCGTCCTGAAGCGTCACAAACATTCAAGGCTGCCAGCAATGCTGTCTGAACAGGTCACTGCGCACCATAAGCATATTCCTGCCTGTACCTGAAGCACCAACTGTTGCACTTGAAGCACTGGCTCTGCTTGTGGCCGCCCGCCTCCCTGGGGAGGCGGCCAATCCCTCTACACACCGACTGAGACCAGGTTGCCAGCAGGTTCGGACGACGCCTTGCGTAATGTGCCGGCATGGTGTGGTGGTTGTGCTTGTGGCTGGCCTTTTGGATTGCCATACTGCTGATCACATTGCAACCTTGCTTCTAGTTGGTTCCATGCTCTCTGCTCCAAGCGACAGCTGCCTTCACAGGCCAGCAACCGGGTGCGAGGTCGGAACAGAGGAGCAACCCTTGCCAGGCCTACACGTCAGAGCACACCCTTCTGCAGCCTCCAGCCGACCATTGTCATCCACCCAGAAGCTGAACGTGTTGCAGACTGCCTTGCTTCCGGGGCCTACACACAGGAACGAGCCTGCCCCACACACATCATACCCTGCCCGGCTGTTGCTCGTGACAACGCAGCTGTCACCCATCACAACTCTGGCCCTGCGGCGAGCTGTGACACCTGACTCTCGGTTGCGCACCGCCCTGCAGCCCTGGCCCATGCGCAGCTGTGAGCCCGCATCCACTGCCATGAACCCTGACTGGGCATTGCCACATGCTTGGCACTTGTCCGCCGCAGACATCTTTGCACCACGCTCAACCAAGAACCCTGAGGCATTGTTCCCCTCCGCTCTGCAGCCACTGCCAGCAGTCAGATGTGTGCCCAGGCCAGCAGCCATGAAGCCTTCTTGGTTGCCCACCGCTATGCATCCGCCATCGCACGTCATCCTGCCCCCTGACTGAGCAACAAAGCCATGACGCGTGTTGCTGGCTGCCTTGCACCTGCCTGACAGCCACATCACCCCGCCTGGCCCTGATGCGACAAAGCCTGACCCGTTGTTTTTGCTTGCATCACTGTCCTTCACCACCACCAAGCTGTTAGGGCCCTGCACTGCCACGCCATGGCCTTGCGAGCCCGACAGGACGCACCACAGCAGTGAAGCGGAGCTGTTGTGGCACACCAGTAACCCTGGCACCCTACACAGCTCAAGCTTGACCCCGTGCCCCTGGATGTACAGGGGGTAGGTGTGAGGTGGTGCGTCCGCATGCTGCCATATGACAGTCACGTGATTGATCTCCACCTTGTCTGCTTCCACCGTGATGCAGGCCTGCACATGTGCATACGTGCATGCACGTTTGACAGAGTGATGCTGCACTTGCAAGCATGCAGGCCCGTCTTGACTCTGCTGCACCCGCACCAGCCACAGTGCATACATGATGAGCAACTGCCTCGCTTGCCACACCCACACCAACACACTCTACTGCAAACACACTCGAGAGTGGGCACAATGCTGTGGTTGACTTGGTGAGCTGCGCATGAGACTGCGTAGACATCACTGAGGTGCAGATGCCTGCTCAAAACCCCAACCCACGAAAAACGGGGCAGGTTTAGAGCAACCAAGGCCGTTCAGGAACCGTAACCGCAACAGTACCACAAGTCACGCACGTTTGCTGGTAAGTGTACTGTGCCATTCTTCAGGATCAGGCCGGTTTGGCAGATGCGTAGGTCCTCGTTCAGCTGGCCTGACAGACTGCGACCTTGTAGGTCCACCACGGCTGGGTTGCCGCTCAGAGGCTTGAAAAGCAGGGCTGCCAGGCCTGCCAGGTCATGGGGTGCAGCATGTACAACAGCAACAGCAACAGCCTGCCGGCGGGTGCTGTCATGCTCAGGAGCTGTGGTGCTCAAAGCGGCATCTTCAGCTGGAGTCATCCTGGGTAACTGAGTGCCAGTGGCGGTGCCATGGGTGGAGGCTGTGGAGAGGCAGAAGTTGGCAGCAGGGCTGTCGATGGCATCAGCGCCACTTGAGCTCAAAGTCCGAGGCCCACGACAATGACCACCGGGGAGGTGACAGCAAGACCGATGATACCATTCGCCTAAAAAAAAGTGCACACATGCTCGGAAAATCGCTTCCATGTCAGTGTGCCTGCATGCAAGGCAAATGCATGTAGGTCCTTACCAGAGCCGTATCAGGCAAGGCTAGAGATACCACTTGCATTGGTACGCAACTCACTCTACATCCGTTGAACGACCGCGCAAGAGCGGCCATGTAACCACCTGGGTGGATGCGACAGGTGGCAGATGAGCGCCTGCTGATGTAGAAGCGACAGCTGTCCGCCTGTCCGTTTAACGAGGCAGCTGCTTATTGCAAGCCAGGCTCGTGATGTCATTCATAGCACGCTCACGTGCATCGTCAATCGACAACACGTCAATGGCATCAGTGTCGGCAACTGTCTGGGTGCGGAATAGCCTTGCGTTTTCTATTCAGTGAACAACCTGAAGTGATTGCAATGTTGTCGAGACATCTCGAACGCCTGAGGTCCCACTAAACTTTGATTTGAAATGAAACGCCTGCTCACTTTTCAAATCCAATGATAGACCGATCATCAATCACACATCAGTCACCGTCAAAAAAAAGAAGTTTGCCAGTTCTGGGACAATTCTGGGACTGACACTGGAACCTGTGTGTTTGTGGTGTGTATAGAGGTCCTGTGATGTTGTCACGCTGTTCTTATGGACTGGGTCAGTGTCATCTGATCACCATGGTGTCTCGCTGATGTGTGTGTGTGTGTTGGTAAACGGTGTGTTGCATTGTCATGGTACTGGGATTCATGTTTGTGATGCCATGTCTGGGACAGATAATTCTGGGTCAGTACTGCAAAAATCCACATGATGGTGACGGGGCAGTATCCTTGCCAAGAATTATAGTGGTGGTAGTACTTTCACTGTCGATGGGT
>QAXH01000927.1:0-18085 GCA_004335635.1 Chloromonas sp. AAM2 | reverse complement strand
TTAACAGGCCAGAGATAAAAGAACTAATTCATGGCAATTATCGCCTGGTGTACGAGCTAAAATCCAATCGGGTAGACATGCTTACCATATGGCATACAAGTCAAGTGTTACCTAAAAAGCCATATTAACGGTTGGCTAACAAGTGTTTTAAATCGGACCACCGACAAGTATGTCGGGACAGGCGCGGACGGAGTTCGATGGAACTTGATTGCCAGGAATTAATTTCGCTACTTCAAAAGAAAACCATAATTCCCGCGCTGTTTAAACGCTGGGGCGTTAGGTGTATTTTGTAAACCTTAATAAAATGAAGATATATGAAACAGATTGTACTAAAGACAAACCCCAGCCTTTGGGTTGCTTTTTTTATTTTCTTCTTTTCTTTCTCATCAATTTCACTGATTTATATTTCTGATATAAGTAATCTGACAGTGATACTCAGTGTTGCGTTCCTGGCTTCAGCAATTATAATTACAGTCCTGATTTCAATTTATAACACCAACCATCAAAAAGTGATTTTCTCAGATAATGAAATCAGGGTTTTCGGGATTCCCTCAGCAACTATATCCTATAATGAGATTCAAAAAATAAGGGTGAACATTGGAGGGTTTAGAATTTATGGTAAGTCACAAACTCCAATTCTCGTATCAAATATGAGTTCAAACTTTAGGGAGGCAAAAAAATTACTCATCCAAAAAATTCGTAAAGAACAGAATGTGGCTTTCGAAGGATCTAGTAGATTGATCCATAAATATTTCACCGAAGAATAATACACCTAACAGGGCGCATTAGCTGGGACGCGGATGTGCCGTTGGTTTCCGGTGTTGCTTGTTTTAAATTATTAGCCGTTTATTAACTCATGATCTCCGCGCCCGTGATGCGCAAGGTCGTTAGGTACCTTTTCTGCGAGATATTTATACAATGTTTTGTTCTAAATTTAGTACATTAAAAAGAACAATAATTAAAGATTTTACCCATGTCTCACATTCAACTTGACCAAGATATTCGATCGCTCTCCGATTTTCGAGCTAATGCTGCATCTTACATTGAGCGTGTCAAATCAAAACGCCGACCGCTTATTCTAACTCAGCATGGCAAAAGTTCTGCAGTATTAATTGATGTAGAAGATTATCAAAAAATGTTGGATAAGATTGAACTATTGGAAGAATTATCTGCTGCCCGAAAGGAATTAGATAATGGAGAAGGTATAAGTCATGATGAATTCATAAGCGAATTGAGATCACAATATTCATCATGAAAATTATTTGGTCGCCAACGGCAAGAAACAAAACCAAAGAAATTCTCGAATATATTACTGTAGATAATCCAGATGCTGCTTTAGCTCTTATTGATCTGATCGAAGTGAAAGTTGAAAATTTAAGTCAAAATCCAGAGTCAGGAAGAGTGTTTCCGCCAACAAATAATGGCAGAATCCGAGAAATAGTTGTCCATGAGAATTATGGGGTAATTTATGAGGTTAATCCCGATGTAATCGAAGTTCTAACGGTTCGTCATTTCCGGCAAGATTTTTCAAATTATAAAATGTAATTCCTTCGGTGCCTAACAATTCGTTTTAAATCGGACCACCGACAAGTGTGTCGGGACAGGCGCGGACGGGGTACGATGGAACTTGATTGCCAGGAATTAATTTTGCTACTTCAACCAAATTATAATCCCCGCGCCGTTTAAACGCAAGGTCGTTATGCCTTCACAAAACAATTTCGTTGCACGGATACCGTTAATCCATTAAATTAGAGAATGATCAAATCATTCGGAGACAAAGCAACGTCAGATCTGTTTCATGGAAATTCGAGCAGTAAGGTTCGAAAGTTACCTACTCAAATCCTTGATTCAGCGATCTATAAATTAGATATACTGAATGCGGCTACTTCTTTAGACGATTTACGATCACCTCCAGGCAACAGATTAGAAGCACTGCGTGGAGATTATAAAGGATATCACAGTATTCGAATTAATGTCCAATGGAGAATTGTTTTTCGTTGGCAAGATTCCAGTGCATTTGATGTAGCCATTGTCGATTATCATTAGAAAAAGGTGAAACCCATGATTCCACAAAACAGAATAACTACACATCCCGGGACGATTTTACTGAAAGAATACCTTGAACCGATGGAATTAACGCAGAAAGAATTAGCTGACCATCTGGATATTCCCATCCAACGAATTAATGAAATCGTAAGGGGAAAGAGAGGAATTTCCTCTGATACCGCTTGGCTGCTATCGAAAGCGTTAAATACCTCTCCTGAGTTTTGGTTAAACCTGCAGGCTATGTATGATTTATCCTCTCATCGCCCAAACAAAGAAATTGCTCCACTAAAAGCTGTTTAGGCATAACAATGCGTTTTAATCGGACCACCGACAAGTCTGTCGGGACAGGCGCGGACGGGGTGCGATGGAACTTGATTGCCAGGAATTAATTTTGCTACTTCAAAGAAAGCATAAACCCCGCGCCGTTAAAACGCTGGGTCGTTATTCAACCTTAATTGAGAGATCATGCGGATATTATTTGTTCTTCTTTCCCTAATCATTTTGATTCCCAATGATGCTCTAAGCCAAAGTATTTTTATGAGTGCTGGTGTCTCAGAGTTGTATGGTGAAGGTGATTTTGATGAAGACTACAATCGTGGTTACACTACAAAAATTGGAGTTGAGTTTGCCCTTTCAAGGATTACAAAATTACAAGTCTCCGGACAATATTCTTTCTTTTCATTTACTCATTCCACTTTTGAAAGGCATGAAATAATAAGCTACAATCCTTTCGAATCTGAACTTGTAACTTACCAAGTTGATGGAGGTAATTTTTCTATCATTGCTTTTAAATCAAATTTGAAGGTTATCCCTTTCCCATCCTGGAAAATTAAGCCACATTTCAAAATTGGATTGGGACTAGCTCAAAATTTATATCACCAAAGATCCACAAATCCATCTGGATCGGTATTTGAAAGGGAAGAGAGTAAAGATGGTGCATTATTGGGAGTTATTGGAGTCGGTACAACTATTCCAGTATTTAGTCGGATAAATCTCTCAATAGAAGGATCATTAGAAAGTTCGGCAGAAATATTTGTTGGTCGGAGCTTTTATAATATAGGACTTGGCTTAGAATATGAACTATAGACAATAAATCGGTTGTATAACATATATATGGCCTCCAATGTCAAGTGGCAATAGGTATTCCAGGCGAGAAAAAATCTCTTCTCGCTTAGCCGGGTTCGACACGATTTCAACGGGGATGTACTACAAGCAGTTTTCAATCCCGGGTTGGCATCCGCCAGTTGGCGGATGCACCAAACATATATAGAAGCTCAGCATTCCGCTGCCGATTGCTCAAGCGATCGAAATGGCTCTGCTGTTTGCGGAGTGGCCATAGAAAAAACAACGTTCCCTTATCCCGGACCATCAAACAGCGGGCTTGGCGCTGACAGCGCCATCCAGTTATGGGGAGTCTTGGAGAAGGGGCAGCACAGATTCCCCCGACAAGCGGGCCGGGAAGAAATGCATCCACATCTAATGTATCGAATATATCGCAAATGAGGGAGTCGATGCGGTCGTTCTTGACCTTGACTCCGTGAATGGCCTTCATGTACAGGGCGTGGCCCAACACAAAGTCAATGCCTTGCTCATCACACAGATCGGCCAGCTAGTACCAGCAGAAAATGCATTCCACGCCGACGACAAGGTTGCCCCGAAACGGTTCAATGGCTTCCAGGAACCGGTCGGGACGGCAGGGGATGTTTTTGTGATACACCTTTTTTCCGTCCTTGTCCAGCACACAGACATACATGGTTATTGCGTGTAAATCGATTCCGCAGTAATATGAGTGAATACCCGTATATACGTTTATGGTTTTCCCCCTTGAGTTTGTTATGAGGTTATACGAGCCGTAATGTACGATTCGGGGAGGAGGCCATGAATAATATCAATGTGTTTTAAATCGGACCACCAACAAGTCTGTCGGGACAGGCGCAGACGGTGTGCGATGGAAACTTGTTTCTAAGAGTTTAATTTCGCTGCCTCAACCAACTCATAATCCCCAAGCCGTTCAAAAGCCGGGTCGTTATAGCCCTTTCCGAATAAATAGTTTGTCTATTCGTTAAAGCTGTGTTACATTGTAAAACAATTAAATAGCTCGATTTTTATGGACACTACTCTTACTATTCGAATTGATAAAGAACTTGAACAACTTCTTGAAGAATCATCAAAAAAATCTGGTCGCTCAAAAAGTGAGCTGGTACGGCAAGCTTTAAAACGTCAATTATCAATTGAGTCTTTTCAGGAACTGCGTAAACAACTTTTACCTTATGGCGAAGCACAGGGATGGCTTACCGATGAAGATGTATTTAGTGAAGTTTCATGAAAATTTTTATTGATACTAATGTTTTAGTAAGTGCGTTCACCGCAAGAGGTTTATGTGCAGACCTTCTTGAAATTATTCTTGCAGACCACCAATTAGTAACTGGAGAAATAGTTTTAAATGAACTGGAACGGGTATTAATTAAAAAACTCAACGTTCCACAGAACAAAGTTTCCCAAACACTTTTATTTCTTCGAAAACATCAAATAGAACCGATTCCTAATAAACCCTCTGATGTAAAAGTAAGAGATGAAGATGATCGATGGGTGTTAGAGTCAGCATTAAGAGCAAATGCTGCTATTTTAGTAACCGGAGATAAAGATTTATTGGTCATTTCAAATAGTGTATCACAACTTAAGATTATTTCGCCACGAGGATTTTGGGAATTACTAAAAGAGTAAGTCGGGCTATAACAAGGCATTTTAAATCGGACCACCGACAAGTCTGTCGGGACATGCGAGGATGGGCTGCACTGGAAACTTAATCGGCAGGGATTAATTTTGCTACTTCAACCAACTCAAAATCCCCAAGCCATTCAAACGCTGGATTTTGAATAAATTACCAAAAACATGGATTTTACCAGTGGTTTGCTTGCCCGTATCAATTCATTACTTAAACATGAGACAGACACTTGCTAACTAAAAGTTGTAGAAAGTATGAGTGAAATACACCTCAGTGCCGTTCCAACCTTCAGGATTCACGACTATCAAAAAGCGGTCGATTTTTACGTACACAATCTCGGGTTCAATATAGATTGGGAACATCGCTTTGCTCACGATGCACCGGTTTATATGCAAATTTCACGAAATAACTTCACGTTACATTTGTCTGAGAATAAGCGGTTTAAAACAGGAATGATTGTTTTTGTGGATACAACGGGTATACATGCTTTTTGTGAGGAATTACGGGGGCAAAAATCGTCTTTACACATCCCTGATATTGAAAAAACCGCCTGGAATACCCTGCAAATGGAAATAGAAGACCCCTTTGGTAACCTACTCAGGTTTAATCAGCAGAATGATAATCCCGGTTAATAAATAAAAGTAAAACTTTATTTTATCCAAGTTTTAAATGTACGCTTGCTTATCTTCAACGCGGAATGAACCGTGTGTAATCTGATTAGTTCATGGAATATATCATCGAAGGAATTGTAAATGGCATCCTACAAACCACCATGCTGGAATGGATTGCTGTAGCTACCGGACTGGCAAGTGTTTGGTTTTCGATGAAAGAGAATATTTGGGTATATCCCACCGGAATTGTCAGCGTATTGATTTATGTGTATCTCGCCTTTCAATACAAGCTATATGCTGATATGGGTGTAAATTTTTATTATTTCGTGATGAGTGTATATGGGTGGTATTACTGGATTCACCCTAAAGACGAGGCGCAGGAACAAGTTCCGGTAACCGTTAATAATCAAAAAGAAAATATCGTTACTGTATTACTTCTTTTTGGTTCATTTGGGTTGCTATATTTCGGACTTTCAAACTTTACTGACAGTGATGTCGCTTTTTGGGATGCTACTACCACTTGCTTTGCCATAGCAGGTATGTACTTGATGGCTCGCAAAAAACTGGAGAACTGGATTGCATGGATCATAACCGACCTCATCTCAATTCCACTTTATTTTTACAAAGGACTTGTGCTAACAAGTTTCCAGTTTCTTGTATTTACTATATTGGCATTTGCCGGGTATTTTGCCTGGAGAAATTCTTTAAAGCAACGTAATAAAAGAGAAGAAAACTGGGCTGTTTTAGGGTGAATAGCTGATTTTGGTATTTTGACACGAGGAAACTCCGCATGAAAATATGTAACCTGCATCCGCTATATTTTATGTAAGTGTTTCGGATTTCAATTCCTTTCAACAAAAATAACAAGATCCCCACGCTCAAGTTTTATGGTGAAAGTTTTGCGAATGGTCTCATTTGATGTCCCGTCCCTTCTCCCGTTTTCAAGTGTTTCTCCTGATAAGGGAAATTTAAGTCCCGTCGTTGTAATCCCATGCACTGCACCTGATAAAGGAAATAAAGACACGATACTTCCAATTTTATTGCTACCCGAATATTCTTTATTCACGATAAAAGCATCAAAATTTTCATTTCTGTATATCAACAACTCAAATTTGGCATCAAACTGCTTTAGAACGGACAGGTTTTTAAGGGAATGATCCATACGCTGACCAAATGCCCCCAGCACATGTATGGTTTTAGCTCCTTTCTTTAAGGCCATGAACAGTGCTTTTTCAAGATCATTAGTTTCCTGATCAGGGTCATGGATAATTTCAAAAAGTGGGTCATCCGGCCGGATGAAGCTATCCATGTCTCCAATTACAATATCAGGATCAATGCTATGCTCAAGTATTCGGTTTCCGCCGCCATCGGCTCCAATCACCAAATCTGCTTCTTTACATTCTGCTTTCAATAGTTCTTTTGTTGGTGGAAACCCATTACTTACAATTACTGCGTGCATAATTAATTTTTTAGCTGACATCTTTTCCAGTAAAATAAATGGAATTCTATCAATGTTCGCCTATTTTTGATGCTATGGATACATTTATATTTAAAAAGTTTATTTCAAAATTATTAGATCACCAAAAAGTGGCTGTTTTTTCACATGTTCGTCCAGACGGGGATTGCCTTGGTGCTCAAGTCTCGTTTTGTTTATGGATGCAGAAAAATGGAATTAATGCAAATGCCTACAATCAGGATGATATTCCCGGAAATATGCGTTGGTTGTGTGATTTCTTCCCCATTCAAAAACCATCCGAAGATCAACTTTCGCAATTCGATGCTTTTGTAATACTGGATGGAAACGCCTTGCATAGATTTGGAGATACGGCCGAAAAAATTACCGATCTTGATAAACCGATTTATATGATCGACCATCATCCCGATCCGGAAGAAATCTTTGAGGAAAGTATTTCGGTTGTAGCAGCGTCCTCAACTTGTGAACTAATTTATCATTTATATAAAGAACATAACATTGACCAAATTGATGAAGCAGCAGCTAAGGCCATGTATCTTGGGTTAGTTACTGACACCGGCTCATTCCAATTTGACAGCGTAAAACCTGCAACCTTATCTGCAGCTGCCGACTTACTTGAACACGGCGGGTTTACCCCGAATGAAGTTACAAACCGGATCTATGCTTCGCGTCCGCTAAAGCAACTGAAGCTGTTAAGTATGGCGCTTGAGACGATTGAAACGCATGCAGACGGAAAGATCGCGACCATCGTTATCACTAAAGAGATGTTTAAAAAGACGGGTACCACAAATGAGGATACTGAGGGATTTGTGCAGTATCCGTTAAGTGTGGAAGGAGTGCTCGCCTGTGTATTGTTACGAGAAGATGACAATCGAATTAAGCTAAGCCTGAGATCTCAAAGCGATAAAGTTGATGTAAATAAATGGGCTCGGCATTTTAATGGAGGAGGGCATCAAAAAGCTTCCGGCGCATGGTATGAGGGCCCGATAAAAGAAGCTATTGAAAAAGTTTTGTCGGTTGGAATAGAACAATTATAGTTACCCGACCACAAAATTTACTATTATAAAGTAAATTTCAGCACTGAGGTAGTTATGAAGAATAAGTATAATTTATTGGCTATAGACGATGACGATGCTATGCACATCATCCTGCAAAATTTATTAGGTGATGAATATAACATCCTTAAGGCCGTTTCTGCACAACAGGGAATAGATATTTTAGCTAAAAAACCGGTTCATTTTATATTGACAGATATACACATGCCCGGTATGACAGGGCTTGATTTTCTTGAGGCGCTTACAATGGACGCTGAAAGGAAAAACATCCCCGTACTCATTATGACCAGTCAACCTTCCGTTGAAAAAGAACAAAAAGCACTCGGTCTCGGGGCGGCAGATTTTATAGACAAAACGCTTTTTAATGAAAATGTAGACGAACTGCTAAACCGAATTCGCACAAAACTGGTCACAAATGTAGATATACCCGACCTCCCGGAAGAACTGGTTTTAGATAAAAAAGAAATCACAAAAGAGCTCCTTTTTGATCTTTCCTCCGGTGATTTTGTGACTACAACTCAAAAGCTCTGCAAAATTCTGGGAAAAAAGTTGAAGTCAGATCATTTTTCTTTTTGGACTATCAAAGGAGGCAATGTTCAAATGCTTTTAGCAAATGGGATTCAGCCACCACGCAGATATGGACCCAGCAATTTAAAAGAGGAAGACACTTTTAAGCGGGTTTTAGATCAAAAACGCCCTTATATGGTCAATAATGTTACCACATCGCAAAAAGGAATCCTCAGGGAATTATCAAAGGAAGAGAAACTGGCCGCAGAAATTGGAATACCTCTGTTTGCTCTTACAGATAAGGAATTAGTGAAAAAAAAGATGAAAATTCCTTCCGAAACACCGCTTTATGCTTTTATGATGATAAAAAGACAAAGAGTGTTCACAAGTAAAGAATTTAAGTTAACCTCATTGTTTGTAATGAATTTTGGTACCGTTCTTTGGAGGCTTTACAAGAATATGTAAACTGTGATTGTAAACAATGGATTGATGTTTCCTCCGTTAACATCCTGATACTTAAAGCCCTGATCTATTAAAGACTTTTTCTATGATAAAACCCGTTACTTTTTTTATTGTTCTTGGTTTTCTTTTAGGTAGTTGTGATGGTAGAAATCATCAATCCGGTGTTCAAGCTGTTTCACAAAGTGGAACCTCAAAAAGTACGTTAAACAGCGCTAAAGTTTCCTCTTCACCTTCTGAATCACCCCAACAACCGGTACAAGTAAATCCCACCTCGTCTATTGACAGCTCCCGCCAAACCGCAATCACCAATGCAGTACATAAAGCCGGTCCTGCTGTAGTAAGTATTACGGTTACGGAATTACAACGCGGATATAAACGGGAGTTTGATTCCTTTTTCTTTCGATATTTTGATGTTCCAATTCAAAGGGAAGTACAAAGCGTTGGTTCCGGATTTATTATAAGTGAAGATGGATTGGTAGTTACCAATGAGCATGTAGCCAGTAAAAACTCAAAAACAATCATGGTCGCGTTATCTGATGGCAATCAGTATGAGGCCGAATTAATAGGATCTGATGAATTAGCTGACCTCTCATTGCTTCAAATTAAAAGTGAAAGCCGACAGAAATTCCCTTTTGTGTCTTTTGCTAATTCTGATGATATCATGGTTGGTGAATGGACCATAGCAATGGGCAATCCATTTGGTTTATTTGCTGATGGTCAGCCTTCTGTAACGGTTGGTGTGGTAAGCGCCAAAGAACGTGATTTCCGCCCCGATCCACAGGACCCGCGGGTTTATGTTGAAATGATCCAAACCGATGCGGCAATTAATCGTGGAAATTCCGGAGGCCCACTCGTAAATAGTAATGGCGAGGTGATGGGAGTTAATACGTTTATCTTTACCGGAGGCACAAGCAATGGATTTGTCGGTTTGGGTTTTGCCATTCCAAGTAATCGGGTTCAGAAGATAATATCTCAGTTGAAGGAATCCGGTTCTGTATCATTGGATTACGACCCGGGTATGAAATTTGTGCCGGTGACCCGAAATCTTATTATGAAGTATCCAAATATTCCGCGGGTGTTGGGCTTATTTGTTACCGAAATTAACAAAAATGGTCCCGCTTATGAGTGTGGTATCATGCCCGGTGATGTAATTGTTGAAATCGGTGATGAACGTGTAACCAGCGAAATGCATGCCTGGGCCCTCATGAGAGAATATAAAGAAGGAGAAAATATGGAGCTGCATTTAGTGAGAGAGGGAAAAACCTATAAAACTACGATGACTTTACGTAAGCGGGTTCAGGGCCGTTAAATATATAAATGTAGCTACACGCAGTTTAGACGCCTAAAATTTTTATTTTCTGTATTCCTCATTTCAAATAATGGGCCGTAGACACCTGTGTGTTGTCCACAACTGGCTTTTTTAATTCAGAATCTTCCAAAAAATAGTACGGGTGGTTTCTGTATTTTATTACGCCGAACCCAAGTTCAAATTTTAAAAAAGAATTCAGCTTTTGGAATCGATATTTTGCGTTAACTATTTGATGATAGTTCTTAAAAATTAGGTAAATGTTTTTTTACCTTCCATCCACTCACGCATCAAAAATAATTTATGACCAACAATACAGCCAACCTTTCTTATCCTAAAGAAAATATAAAAGTCTTATTGCTTGAAGGAGTCCACCCCTCAGCCCTTGAGAATTTCACCAAGCACAACTTTGAGAATGTTGAAACATACAGTGAAGCTTGGACCGAGGAGCAATTATTAGAAAAAATCAAAGACGTTCACTTAATAGGAATACGCTCTAAAACACACATTACAAAAAACGTACTTGAAAAAGCCGAAAAGTTAAAAGCTATCGGTTGTTTTTGTATAGGCACCAATCAGGTTGACCTTGAAGCTGCCATGCAGAAGGGAATTACCGTATTTAACTCTCCTTATTCCATTTCCTTATTCCAATACGCGTTCAGTTGCCGAGCTGGTGATTGCAGAATCCATTATGTTGATGCGCAGAATTCCGCTCAGAGATAAAAAAGCACATGAGGGAACCTGGTTGAAAGATGCCACCAATAGTTTTGAGGTCCGAGGCAAAAAAATTGGAATTATAGGATATGGACATATTGGTTCTCAGGTTTCAGTTCTTGCCGAAAGTTTAGGATTGAATGTGTTGTACTACGATATTGAATCCAAGCTTCCGATGGGTAATGCTACGCGGATGGAATCGCTGGATGACCTATTGGCTAATTCTGATATTGTAACCTTGCATGTTCCTGCTACTCCCGGAACAAATATGATGATGGATACTGACCGGCTCGCAAAAATGAAAAAAGGCAGCTTTTTATTAAATCTTTCAAGAGGTTCGGTAGTTGATATTAAAGCTTTAAAAGAGGCAATTGAAACGGGCCATATTGCCGGCGCAGGAATTGATGTATATCCCGATGAACCCGAATCAAAAGGGGAATCATTTCGGACGGAGCTTCAGAATTTGCCTAACGTTATCTTAACCCCGCATATCGGAGGTTCTACAGTGGAAGCACAGTATAATATTGGAGTCGATGTTTCTACAAAATTGATCAACCTGATCGACGAAGGTACGACAATGGGCTCACATACTGTACCGCAACTCAATCTTCCCAAACAAAAAGAAGCACACCGTATTTTGCATATTCATGAAAATAAGCCGGGTGTTCTTTCCGAGATCAACCATTTACTTTCTGATATGAACATCAATATTCTGGGTCAGTATTTAAAAACCAACGAAAACATTGGTTACGTGGTATTAGATATTGATAAACAATCCGATGAGAAAATTTTGGATGCGATGAATAACGTCAAACACACGATCCGCACCCGAATCTTATACTAACGAATTGTAACTCGGACGGCATTTCTGGCAGCCTTAATCAGTTCTTTAAAGATGTTGCGTTGCCTGGAGATTTGAATCAGGTATTCGGGGTGCCATTGTACGCCTATCATAAATGGAAATTCCCGGTGCTCAATGGCTTGATTAATCTCCGTATTTAATTCCCGGGCAACAATGTCCAATCCTTCACCAGGTTTATCAATGGCTTGGTTGTGCAGGGCATTAACATTGCAAATTTCCGTTTTCAAAAACTCAGCAAGCCTTGATTGAGCTTTTACACGAATTCTTTTTTTGGGAAAGATGGATGAAACTTGTGCTTTCTCGGCGTAAAAACCTCGAATATCCTGATGAAGCGTTCCTTTAAAATGCACATTCATAAGCTGCATGCCCCGGCATATTCCCAGAACCGGCTTATTTTGCTCAATGGCTTTCGACAGCAAGTTTAGTTCTAGTTCATCCCGTTCAAGATCAATCGGTGAACGTTTTGTATGCTGAAAGTACCTCACCAGCCAATAAATGGGGAAAAAAAGTATAGAAAGCAGCCATTCAAATATTGTTCTTTTATCCCGCGCCAATACGGCTCGTTCTATTCGTTGTTGTCCATATTTAAGAGGTTCCACATCCGCGCCCCCGCCCAGAATCAAGCCATCAATCTGACTTATATCACGTGGCATTTCCGTATTGATTCGCAGTGGTTTACCCCCGGCCAGTATCACTGAGAATGCAGTAAATATCCAGGCGCCGGTGCCACCCTCGGTTGGCCCTGTAACTCCAATAACCGGTTCTTTATCCAACATCCCGAATCCACCTGTCCATCAGTTTGATCCATTTCCTTTTCATCCCAAAAACCGATTTATCTTCCATCGTCAAAAAAGCTCGTGCATATTGATTTAAACTTCGTTCATCCTCCGCCAGTTTTTCCACCAGCACCCAACGATTCCATTCTTCTGCCAGCGACCACCCTTCCTCATCAATCGAACAATTAGGAAGCCGGTAGTGAAACGTTGGTCGAGCTGACGTCAGTTTCTCTTCCAGCAGTTTGGTAGTTAGTTTTTCATTCATAAACATAAAAACCGGCAACATATCCAATGGACGATTTCGGGAGTTTTCGAAAGCAAAATAATCCTGAATCAGCGTCTCCAAATCCGGCTGATACTCTTCCCGCAAAATATACCGGATGTACTCCATCTCATATTCATTGATATATGGTGTCAGCTTTCTGGAGAGATCAACTTCAGCATCTTTACGGATCCAGGCATCCAGCATAACGTATGCTTTAAGATGACGTAACAGGCTGTCTGCAGACAACGCCGGCACTTCCGGGTTCAGGTGCAGGCCAAATGCATAGAAAAACGAACTCCCGGTTCCTTTTGCTTTCCAATCGCGAAGTTTATGCACTAAAGTATTCAAGCTATTTAGTTTTGAAAAAGGAATGGGCGGTGTGATAATTTCAAAAGGAACCACCGTGGAAGCCATTTCACGAAGCCTATCTTCCAGCTTCTCTTTATTTTTGAGCTTATCCACATCAAGTCCTACCGACTTTAAGACCTTTTCATACTTTTTATTCAGGAACAAACTGGCATCCAGCTCAAGGGAAAAGTCTCCAAATTCTGTGTTACTCACTTTATATTCATAGCCGCTTTTCTGGTAAACCGAACCACCGTACAGCTCTGTGATCATTTCTGCAGCATCCTGCATTTCCACTCCGGTGAATTCAAATTCGAATCCAACCGACCGCTCTTTACCATCCTGATTGTTAGTTTTTGGGGGATTTTTAAAGTCCAAGATCATCCATCATTAATTTCTAACACTTTAAACAGATGTGAGGTGAGATTCAATCCTGATTTTCTGGTTGCCCGAAATACTAAAACACGAAATATTTTGATTTGTTAAAGATTGCCGATCTATTTCTATGATAGTGTCTCCCTTTGGCTTGTAAAGTTGACATTGCTTTTTGTATAGCACACTGAATTCTCTATTATTAGTCCAAGAAATCCATTGACAGCATGATCTCCATTAATATAAAAGAGCAATGCTCCATCACCCAAATAAGATCTTGCAAAAGAATCTGGAATAAGTCGGCAAACCCTTCATTCCATCGAAACCGGAAAGTATACACCTTCTGTAGAACTTGCTTTAAAACGGTCTGCTTTTTTTGGGGTATCTGTTGAGGAATTATTCGAGCTTGAAGAAGAAGAATCTTTCTGTTTCGGCATCTTAATTACCGCAACATTTTCCGTATTTTAAACTTCATCAAAAGAGTTTTAATGGATTTCCTTACATGACCTACCTTTCTACCGAAAATCTTTCCAAAAATTTTGGCATCAAGCCGCTGTTTGAAGACCTCACCTTTGGTATTTCGCAGGGCGATAAAACCGCACTCATTGCTCCTAACGGCACCGGAAAATCTACACTGCTCAAAATTTTGGCCGGAGAAATGGAACCGGATGCAGGCAAGGTGATGACCCAAAAGGGAATTCAGGTTGGCTTTTTGGCACAGGAACCGGAGCTGGATGAAAACATGACGATCAGCGAGTTTATCGCCCACGGAGATTCAGATAAGATCAAAGTGGTACAGCGATATGAGGAGGCAGTTCAGGCGCAAGCCGAAGACTTTAACCCGCAAACCCAAATAGAATTCGAAAAAGCATCGGCTGCTATGGATGCTGCTGAAGCCTGGGATGTGGAACAGCAAATGGAACAAATTCTGGGCGTTCTTAACATTCACGATTTAGATCAACCCATTGCTTCTCTTTCCGGGGGCGAGCGAAAGCGGGTAGCGCTGGCTTTCGTGCTTTTGGATGAGCCGGATCTGTTAATCTTGGATGAGCCTACCAACCACCTCGATGTGGAAATGATAGAATGGCTGGAGCAGTATTTAGCCAGTAGCAAAATGACGCTGCTCATGGTCACCCACGATCGGTACTTTTTAGATCGGGTTTGTAATCATATCCTGGAGCTGGATTATGGCAAACTTTATCACCACAAAGGCAATTACGAGTACTACCTCGAGAAGAAAGCTGAAAGAGAAGAAATCGAGGCTACGGAAATTGCCAAAGCCAACAAGCTCATGAAAAAAGAGCTGGAATGGATGCGCCGGGGACCCAAAGCGAGAACCACCAAGTCTAAATCCCGAATCAAAGCATTTTATGATACCAAGGAGAAGGCAGAATCGGGGCGGGAAGAAGCCGAATTACAGCTGAATGTAAATATGAGTCGCATGGGCGGCAAAGTGCTTGAGGTGCAGCATCTTTCAAAATCTTTCGATGACACCGTGATCCTGGATGATTTCAGTTACCAATTCCTTCAGGGAGAGCGAATCGGAATTCTTGGTAAAAACGGCGTGGGCAAAAGTACATTTCTCAAAATTTTACTGGGTGAAATGAAACCCGATTCCGGCACTATCGACACGGGTGAGACGATTATATTCGGCCATTATCAGCAGAAAGGCATTCAAATTGATGAAAGTAAACGCGTGATCGAAGTGATCAAAGAAATTGCCGAGGTAATAGAAGTAGGTAATGGCGATAAGATCACAGCCTCACAATTTTTGGAGCATTTTATGTTTCCCGGAAAGATGCAGTACACGCCGGTGGAAAAACTCAGCGGCGGCGAAAAGCGGCGACTCATGCTGATGATGGTACTCATCAAAAACCCGAACTTCTTAATACTCGATGAGCCGACGAATGACCTGGATCTTCTTACACTGAATAAACTGGAGGATTTCCTGCAAAACTTTGGTGGCTGCCTCATTATCGTATCTCATGATCGGTTTTTTATGGATAAACTGGTAGATCATTATTTTGTGTTTGAAGGACAGGGTGAGATCAAAGATTTCCACGGCACCTACGACGAATACCGGGATGAGATTTTAAGTCGGATGTCAGATTCTCCGAAGAAAGACACTGCTCCTGCAAAACAATCAGCGCCCAAGCCAAAAACAGATCAGGAGACGGATCAACCCCAAAAACTCAGCTATAATGAACGGCGGGAGTTCAACAAGCTGGAAAAAGAAATCGCTAAGCTGGAAGAAAGGAAGTCCGAACTCGAAAAGAAAATGAGTGAAGCAAGCTCGAATTATGGAGAACTAAATGAACTTTCTAAAGAGTTTGAGGAATTAAAAGAAGAGATTGAGGAGAAGGAATTAGTGTGGCTGGAAATGGCAGAGCGGGCGTAGGTAAGAAACTTTCAGCCCAAAAATGTCAATTGACGAATGACAGCAATTAATCTGACATCAACCTCTAAATCTTTGTCTTAAGCGTTCCAACCATACTGTTTTTCATTGTGATGTAAAAACAAATCCCGTTATCTTTCACGGAAATTCAGCCTAAAAAAATCATCATGCCTACCGTCAAATTGTTGAAAATTGCTCATGGCCGCAGCGGCGATAAAGGAAATGGAAGTAATGTTGGAATTATCGCCCGACATTCGGACATTTATCCTTTTTTAGAAAAAGTATTAACGGCTGACAGGGTAAAAGAACACATGAAAAATGTGTGCAAAGGCGACGTTGAGCGCTATGAACTGCCAAATATCGGGGCATTGAACTTTATTCTGAATGAGAGTCTTGGAGGTGGAGGAACCGTATCTCTGAAATTAGATGCACAAGGAAAAACGCATGCGTCTCAGGTTTTACGAATGGATATTGATGTGCCCGACGAGTTGCTGAAACTTGTTGAGAATTAAGACTTCTTCTTTTAAAAACTCTGATTCCCGTTTTCGCGGGAATGACGGGAAGTCAGTTAGAGGCGAATTAGTCTACTCCCCAAAAAACCGTATGGGTACATCAACCTGAACCATCCCCCATTTCAGGCGCATTGTTGTCATACTTTCGTTGGGTTCTGTGAATTCTATCGAAAGGGCTTCTGCCGGTTTTTCTAATTTTTTAACCGGAAATTTGATGCGTTTATAATCTCGCTGAGGATTGTAATTTTTAGCTCCCCATAAACCCAGCTCATGATTTAAAATGATGGTCATCGAATCAGGTTCGGGAATGGTAAATAGGGAATAGGTGCCGGCAGATACAGCTTCTGTTCCCATAAGTACCGGCCTCGTCAAGGTAATCTCTGTGGCTTCGTTTGCACCTGTACGCCAAACTTCATTCCACGGCAATAACTCCCCGAAGATAGTCCTTCCCTGCCTGTATGGCTGCCCATACACTATTTTAATATAGGTACTATTACTTTTAACCGAAGCGATTGCAATCGGGCTCTTTCTGTTTCCGATCTCATCGGTGTGTTCTTGTGATGGAGCATTCTCTGTATTATTACATCCTGAAAAAAAGCTGGTTAATAGTATGGGTAAAATAAGAAGGGCAAGAAAAACGTATGTTGGTCTTTTAAGTATCAAAATTGTCCAATTATGAATTCTGTATTATTACGAGCAGGCTCATAAGCCAACCCTATTCCCAAATCGAACAGTAAGTTAGATACTTTGAACTGAACATGGAAACCGGCGCCCAGAATACTGCGGCTCGATTCTACTAAGTCGTTGGCATCCATGTTGGTTAAGGTATGTGTAAAAGTTGTTAAATAGATGCTGCTAAGGTATGTTGGTACTGTAAAAAATCCATTATCAGGATAAAAAAGCGGGATCGTATAACGAGTGCTAAACCGGGCAATATTTTGAAAACCCGTATTATTGGAAGAATTATAATTTGGGAAATCACTTCCATCAAAACCCAAAGGAATAATAGTATTGTTCGAATAAATTGGTGATTTACTCTGCTGAAGGAAATGCAGGTCAAGCCTCAATGACTGATTCCATCTCCTTAGGGGAGATACAAAACCAAATATTCCATAATAGGCGCTCCATTGATTCCCAAAAGTGCCTTTAACCGGAGAACCTCCCGGATAATTTATTGTAAGTGAAGGCTTATTCAGCGTGCTTTCATATAAACTAAATATGGACAAACCGGAGGAGGGCTGAATATCTCTTGGCAAATTCAAAACGCCGAGACTAAGTTGAGAAAATATGCCTCCCCGGTATCTGGTTGAGAAGTCAGAAAGAGCAGTAGGCGTTAAATTATAATATTTGATTTGTTCCGCTTTAATTTCCGGCGACACACTTATGGAACTCAGCCTTGTGTCTCCGCGGAATACATAATTGATGGGAAAAGACAGTCCAAAACCCCGGTTCTGCTGCATCAATGAAATGGGTTGTTGGGTATTGGGATTTGTTTGAACAAAAAACTGCGGGTCGCTGTATGCACTCAACTCAAATCCGGGATAAAACATTTTATTTGTATAAGTAAAATCATACCACAACCGGTCTTGAATTCCGGTAAGCTGTAACGTGTAAGCCTGACTTGAAAGAGCGTCTATACTTGATACCGCCGCTCCATA
>QAXH01000926.1:965-13691 GCA_004335635.1 Chloromonas sp. AAM2 | reverse complement strand
TGGTTGGCGTTTGCACCCACATGCAAAGAAAAACCGTAGAAACCGTCCGGGGGCGGCTATGACACATGCGCGCGATCTTGCGATGCAATAAAGGCACCGCGGTAAGAGAGGTGCCAAGTGAGGCACTAACAGGGACTGTGACCCTGAGGACAAACCCAAACATGGACAAATTCTGTTTTCTATAGTTCATTGGAAAGTTCGGACGAAACTGAGCACATTGGCATACTCAAAGTGTAATTCTGACCTATGGTTGGCGTTTTAGGGGGTGGGGGGTACCCGGCACCCCCTTCTGGCAAAAATCCAGTTGTGTGTCTGAGATTATCACACCGCATGCCTCCTGGTCGGTGTCCTAGATTTCATTTAGGCCGACTTTCACTGGCCGTGATGGCTTAGAACTTGGCTTGGGTCTTGGCTGGGCTCGCGTGCTCATGTGCGTCGTGACTTAGGCCAAGTCTGCCTTGTACCTGGGCCTCCATTTCACCTGAGTTTGGTGCTACTCGTGCGCACCTGTGCAGGGGCACACGACTGGTTGGTTGACACATTGCGGTTATGGTGGTTGGTGGGCCCCGCCCTGCGCCCTGCCTTCAGCTCACCACACATAGTCAAGGTGGGGCAAGTACTGGTATGCCTTGTATACATATGAAAACTATAAAACGCCAGACTGGAAAAGCGCGCCCAATGCAAAACGACATGTGCACAGAGACACATGCAGATCAGCGCAAGGCATTCACCCTGCCGACCTAGTTAACCCACAGGGATGCATGCACGTCACACAGTCGTGGCTTGTTGCATGCGGTCTTACAGGGCAAAGTTGCGTGCTTGCTGAGCACAGGTGCTTCACTCAACTGAACTGTGTGTGCGTGTCATTGCTACCACGTGCCACTATGTGCATCACGTGGCTCTGTGTCTATCACGTGCTGCCATGTGCATCACGTGGCTCTGTGTCTATCACGTGGCTCTGTGTCTATCACGTGCCACCATGTGCATCACGTGGTTCTCTGCCTATCACGTGGCTCTGTGTCTTCACGTGCCGCCATGTGCATCACGTGGCTCTGTGTCTATCACGTGGCTCTGTATCTATCACGTGCCACCATGTGCATCACGTGGTTCTCTGCCTATCACGTGGCTCTGTGTCTTCACATGCCGCCATGTGCATCACGTGGCTCTGTGTCTATCACGTGCCACCATGTGCATCACGTGGTTCTCTGCCTATCACGTGGCTCTGTGTCTATCACGTGCCACCATGTGCATCACGTGGTTCTCTGCCAATCACGTGCCACCATGTGCATCACGTGGCTCTGTGTCTGTCACGTGCCGCCATGTGCATCACGTGGCTCTGCGTCTGTCACGTGCCGCCATGTGCATCACGTGGCTCTGTGTCTGTCACGTGTCGCCATGTGCATCACGTGGCTCTGTGTCTGTCACGTGACTGTGTCACAGGTGCTCCATGGGTGCAGTAATGACGTGCTGTGGCTGCAGCGGGACTTCGGGCTGCACCTGGTCAACGTATTTGACACGGAGAGGGCAGCAGCGGTGAGGCGTGCTTGTGCATGCATGCCTGTCAAGTTGCTGGTGATAACTGGTGATGTCATCGGCCACTAACTATCCTACAGTTACGCGCTGCACTTACGCGCGTCGCACGTCTGCAGTTACGCTGCAGACTCCAGCATAAAAGTGGTTATTACGCGGGGTCGTGTGGTCTCGTCCACCACTGTGCCGGAGGGCACACAAACACCTAGGCCAGGGGAACCCAAAGGGGCTTCACGCTTAAGAGCGCGCGTTGTGACTGACATCATTTGAATGTCATTGAGAATGAGAATGAGAAATCAGGCTCAGGTTTCTCCGCATCTTCTGGTAAGCATACCAGTCAAGCTCCTGCTGTTGCACACGCAGGCCCTGAACCTGCCCTCCCGCTCCCTCGCCTCCCTGCTTCACGCCTTGTGCGGGGTAACCACAGACAAGCGGCATCAACTGGCCGACTGGCGCATGCGGCCCCTGCCTCCACCCATGCACGAGTATGCACGCACTGATGTGCACTACCTGTGCAACATAGCTGCACAGCTGCGCCATAAGCTGTGCCAGATGCAGGACCCAAGTGTTGGTAACCTTGGCCGGACAGCCAAGACGGAGCCTACCATCACTGCTGCAAGCCCTGAGATACATGACGGCAGTGTTGGTAACCTTGTTAGGCCAGCCAAGATGGGGCTTGTCGATGCCAGTGCAGTCACAGCTGCAAACCCTGTAGCAAGCACTGGGGTTGTCACTAATGGTGTGATTATGGCGTGTGAAGCTCAAGCTTTGGACCAGGGCATGTCAAACATCAGCGCCAGCGGCGGGCTGTCAGAAGCAGCCTTGTCAGTTTTAGACGCTCAGCCAGCTGTACAATTAGAGGGCATTGAGGATGATGCATCGTTGTCAGCAGGCCTGTCTGCGGCAAATCTGCCGCAACAGCCACAGCCAACAGTCCAGGCGGCAGAACTATCGGCCAGACCAGCCATCCTTCCAGTTGGTTCGTCAGTTTTAAAGACTCAGCCACAGCCACAGGCAGCTGTACCAGCCAGTCTACCAGCTACCCTGGCTGGTTCATTTCACTCCTCAGTCACATGCCAGCCACAGCCAGCAGCCCTGTCCCCTGCCCTATCAGCCGTGCTCTACAGGTCCCAGCTGCTCACGCTGCAACTCTACTCCAAGCGGGGTCATGTGGAGGAGGTATGCAGCACCGCTGCGCAGCTAACACGCAGAGCTCTGGCTGCTCTGGGCCCCGCATACACTGCAGCTACTCAGCCTATGCCAGCTCACACCCTGACACCCACAAACACCACACATGCCATAACCACCCAGCACATGCCTCAATCGCAAATGCCTGCAGCCCCAGCTGGCCTATTAACTGATTGTGAGGCACCATCAGCAATGGATGCACTTACAGTCAAAGGGGCGCTTGGTGGTTCAAATGGGTCAGCTGCAGTGAAGGCACCAATAACGGGTGTAATTACAGTTGAAGGAATTGCAGATCTATCTGCACCACCAAGCGCTCTGACTGGTGGCACAGACAGGTCTGCTGCAGCACCAGGCGCTTGGAGTGACGCGGTCTCTGAGAATGTTGCTGTGGACCGATCTGCTACAGTGTCAGGCATGGCTTCCGGGGTTTTGCCGGCGGGGCCCGGAGCAGTGGCATGTGCGGTGTCTGCCCAGTTGGAGGGTCTGTGCTGCTGGCGCGACATCACAGCGCGTGTAGGTGGGTGACTATGAGTTTGTGAGTGAGTGTGTGTGAGTGAGAGTGTGTGCGGTGTCTGCCCAGTTGGAGGGTCTGTGCTGCTGGCGCGACTTCACAGCGCGTGTAGTTTAGAGGCTGGGAGTGGGAGTGGGAGAGTGAGAGAGTTTCAGAGCTCTGTCTCAATGGTGATAGAGAATGCACAGCAAGTGTGCGAACGTCACCCCTTGCCTGAAAGTATTGCAGGCGAGAAGGTAGCCAGTAGCGCATCTTGGCATCTTGGCACCTTGGCATGTTGTAGAGGTTGATTGCGGTGTCGATTATGGCTTGATGTGTTTGGATCCAACGACAAAGTGCACCTCCAAGCAGGGGTGTGGTGCTGTTCACCTTACTGTTAACATATGTTGCACATGCAGAAGACGTTTCTTCTCACGTGGTTATGTCAGATGGGTTGTTGCTGGCGCTGGTGCTGGCACAGCCTAAGACTCCACAACAGGTAAGTCAGAGCAAGTGATTGCAGTTGTTTTGGCTGGACTGAACAGAAGTGCTATGAATTTGCCTGGACTGAACAGAACTGCTATGAATCTGACTGGACTGAACAGAAGTGCTATGAATTTGCCTGGACTGAACAGAACTGCTATGAATTTGCCTGGACTGAACAGAACTGCTATGAATTTGGCTGGACTGAACAGAACTGCTATCAATCTGACTGGACTGAACAGAACTGCTATGAATTTGCCTGGACTGAACAGAACTGCTATGAATCTGACTGGACTGAATTGGATGACCAAGGCAGTGCCTGGAGTTGCATGCATCTGACGTCATCAGATCTTCATCTAATGACCAACTGACCAACTGCCATATTACCAGCTGACCAACTGACCAGCCGCCAACTGCGCACAACTGACCAACCGCCAACCGCCATACTACCAACTGAACACGTGGTGTTCAACAGGTGCATGAGGTCCTCCAGCTGCATGGCTGGGAGGAGGTGACCTCTCATTGCTCACCACATGCATCAGAGCGCCATGCACTCCCCCCGGAGCAGTGCACTGGAGAAGATGAAGGGCGTTTGGCAGCGGCCGGTGACAGGGGGTGGTGGTGGAGGAGAAAGGGACGGCGTACATCAGCGACCAGCTGGCAGGGCAAGGCAGGTGGCATGCCTTCATATACAGGCAAAGAACAGGAGGGCTGAGATCACTACTGCTGACGGGTGGGGAGAAGATAATTCAGAAACCGATTTTCTCGCCAATCTTGCTTTGCATGAAGTAACTTGTAGAAATTATGGGCTGGTGGTGGCCAAAATATCAGGCAAGAACGTCCGTAAAACGATTACAAGGCCTTACAGATGTGCTACTGCTGCAGATGCAGGCAGTCCACCAGATTCTGTGCACAGCCGCCGCCCGTGCCGCCCCCGGCCTCCTGCTGCCCTCACCCCTGCTAGCCGCAGCTGGTGCCAGCGGGACAGGACAATTGACGGGGCCAATGCAGGGTGGCCATCAGGCCGGGCTGGGCGGGCCAGGACCAGCGGGACAGGGCGGCAGGGGTGGAGGAGGAGGAGGAGGGGGAGGCAGTGCCATGCAGCTGTGGGCCACAGATGCTCAACGCAGGGAGTGAGTGGCTTTGGATGTTTTCATTACCTACTTGTATGTAGGTTCATTATTCAGTTACCATACCAGTGCTTGTTGTCGTGTTGATTGTTCCTTTTCCCAAAACGCGGGTTTGTCAAAGTGTTGGGCAAAACTCGTAAGCAAACGGACACCGGTGGACTGTGCGTCCTGCTGTCCTGCTGTTGCGGCTTTTTGCGTCTTTTTACCGTGCAAAGAAAGCGTACCGGTTCGTATACTGTGTGAGGCAGTGCTCTGTTGTTCCTCCCCTCCTGTTGTTCCATTCCTCCCGCGTCGCCAGGTGCTTGGATGGTGGGAGCCTTCAGAACAAGTTTGGACGGCAATGTTGTCGATTGTGCTTTACAACAGTTTGCTGGTTTGTCTGCATCGCGTGGGTTGATTCACGTGTTGGGCAGACTGCGAAGCATGTGAATAGTAGCGTACTGACGGGGGTCCTCAGTCGCTTTGTCCTCTTCTTTGCCCATTCAGGCGTGTGATTCAAAAGTTTTCGTCCAAAGGCGAGGTTTACCAGAACTGCATGATGCTGTCACTCGAGGGACTTCTACTGTGCCACTGTGACAAGCGCAAGCTAGAGTGGTGAGCGTCAAGACAAGGGAAAGGAATTAGACTTGCCAGCACGTCGTTTTTGAACATGGCGTCAGATAGTGGCACTGTGTGGCATGGCACAATGGGGTGGTGGGCGGAAAGGTAAGGGAAAGGAATCACACGCACACGGGCGGGCTGCAGTACCATTAGTCACATAGATATGGCACGCCCTGGGTTGTTGGAAAAGCAAGCACGTTTGCAGTGATGATAACGACAGTGTAGCAGTGATGACAATGATGAAGCATGAGGCAATGGTTTGCGTAGCAGTGCAACAGGAGTAGCACAGCGCCTTCTAATCAGCAAAAGCAGTCCTGGGACCAAATGGCCAGCAACAGCGGTACATGGTAGAGCAATGATACGGGCAGCCATCAGTACAGTTGACTGACAGGTGGCTGGTGGCTGGTGGCTGATGGCTAGTGGCTGGTGACTGGTGGCTGGTGACTGGTGGCTGGTGAATGGTGAATGGTGGCAGGGCGGCACAGCATTTGCAGCATGCCAGGGAGTGTGTGGTGGGGTACAAAACCTATCAAAACGTGCCCAAGCAGTAAGCCATACTGCTTGGCCCCCTAGTTGCTGCCTGCCTGCCTGTTGGCCTGTGTGCACAGGTACGTGTCAAAGGGCCTGGCGGAGCGAGTGAGCGAGGACCCACCCACCATACGGTGTGTGTGCTGGTTTCTTGCTTGCGTGCTGGTTGATTTGCACTTTACGACCCTCGATCTGTACTGGAGATGGGTTGTATGACTGCTTGTTTGCTTGCTTGTTTTCCAGCATTCAAGGCTGGTGAGTGCATGGTATGTGCATGCAAGGGGTGTACAAGGCATGCACTTTCCCATTGTGATATACCCATGCCGTCTGCTTCACAGACGATCTAGGCTTGCCCAGTGCGACTCATATACCTTCTGCTCCAGTGCATTTGGACATCACATGCATACATCGACATGTCACCCATTTCCTACAATTGACCTACTTAACGGCCTGTTTCTGTTCAGGCTGCTGTTTGAGCACAAGAACACGGACCAGCTCGCCGGGGAACAGTTCTATTCCCAATCAAAACGCAACAGGTGAGTTGTGTGATGACTTTGAGTGGCTGCACGTGCTCAGGCTGGAACAACGGGCGGTCGCCTCATGCACTAGCTTTCCCGTTGTTCACGTGTCAAGACAATTTGTACGGTAAATCCAGTGCTTCTTATTGCCTGTTGTTGGACTATTCACGGCAGTGGCGCAGGGTCGAGGTGTTGTCTGTTCTGGCCACAAGTCGTTCCCAACCTCGTTGGCCCCGTCTTGCCAGGCAGTGTTGACGGTCCTGCCCTCTGCTTGTCCTCTGCCTAGGTGTGTGGTGTGTGGGGAGGAGAGTCACTACCTGCGCTACCGGGTGGTGCCCAGCTGCTACAGGTGACTGGACCAGGGCTTATGTTGGGCCTGTTTGCTTGTGTTTCCTTTGTTGTTGATTTTGTCTGGCCCTCTATCCTTATCATCTCACAGCTGAGGATGAGAAACTGAGGCATTCCTAGCGGCTGAGCTGTGTAGGGCCTGCATAACCCGCTCGCCAGTACACCGCTCACTTTAGTTGCACGTTTTCCCCATGCATCAGATACAGGTATCAGACTAGGGTTTCACGTGACCTTGGCCTCCATACCTTAACACCCTCCATATCTTAACACCCTCCATACGTTATCACCCTCCATACGTTATCACCCTCCATACGTTATCACCCTCCATATCTTAACACCCTCCATATCTTAACACCCTCCATACCTTAACACCCTCCATACGTTATCACCCTCCATACGTTATCACCCTCCATACGTTAT
The DNA here is from genome assembly GCA_004335635.1 of Chloromonas sp. AAM2. Lineage (NCBI taxonomy): Eukaryota > Viridiplantae > Chlorophyta > Chlorophyceae > Chlamydomonadales > Chlamydomonadaceae > Chloromonas > Chloromonas sp. AAM2. The sequence continues at coordinate 6,456 of QAXH01000926.1, read as the reverse complement.
CACCCTCCATATCTTAACACCCTCCATACCTTAACACCCTCCATATCTTATCACCCTCCATACGTTATCACCCTCCATACGTTATCACCCTCCATATCTTAACACCCTCCATACGTTATCACCCAAGCTGTTAGGGTGAGGTTACCATAAGCTGGGAGGAGAGAGAAAAACCAACCTAAAGTTTCAAAGTTGCATTCAGTTCATGAGCCAACCGACGTGGCAGCTGTTTCCCCCCTCTCCTCTGTCTTGCAGGCGTCAATTTCCGGTCTCCCTCAAGAGCCACCGGTCGCATGACGTGGTGCTGCTGTGCATACCCTGCCACCATGCAGCACATACGGTGAGAGTGGACAGGGACAGGGCTGCTAGGGGGTGGAGGGACAACTCATGTCCCACCTACCAAGTGTGGACAAACGGTGGGAATTCACGGTCTGCCTATCAATCAAGTCAAACAATGATCAGGTGGTGGGGCTCGGTGTACGTCAAACAACGTTGCAATCAGCGGTGTTACAGCGGTGTCATAAACTATGAGCGGCCACACCTCTTAGGTGTGGGTTAGTCACTATGTCGGACTAAGGTCAGGAGGGACCTCCAAGCACGCTAGCACAAGTGAGGTGGTTCCTGCCACGCCATTCGTCCTGGCGCCCCAAGGTGGAGTCCTGTCTACTGTTCCATTGGTTGCCTTTTGCATTTACTGTTTTGTGACACCAAATCGCATGGGACCTATCCATGTATGATGCTGGCATCATGCCGTGGGCAGGGGCTTCTGACGTTGTATCTGCAGATGCCAGGCCTTGTAACGTTCGGTCAACATGTGAGATCCGTTTACCTGGCCTTGATTCGGCGAGGACATAGCATCATGTTGAATTGATATGGTATCATGCCGGTGGCATGCCATGCATTGCAGGCTGCTCAGGCAATGAAGAAGCAGGTCGCTCTGGAGTATGGGGTACCCCTCAACCAACCACTGGAGTCAGCAGCCACGCCCAGCCACGCTGCTGCGCCTGCCACCGCGCCTGCCGCTGACATGGCGAAACAGGAATGTCTGGATAGCCTTCCAGCCGCATCTGTGGTGACTGATGCAGATGCGGCACTAGACAGCCCGTCTGATGCATTGGTTTACAAGGGAGAAACGCCTCCAAGCGGAACAGTGGAAAGGAACAATGCAGCGGAAGATGAAGGAGGTGTGAGTGATAGTGGGGAGGGAGGCGGGTCGGACGGGGAAGGCAGCGACAGCGGCGACGGTGACGGGGACCGTACTGCGGGCGATGGCACAGGCGGTGGCGGACTTTCACAAGATCGCTACAGTAATCATCGGAATGTGCAAGTCGGCGCTAGTACCAAGCAGGATGACAACGGGAGCGGTGTGGGTGCGGGCGCCAGGCAGGGTGAGGGTGACAGTGGTGTGGGCGCGGCGCGGAGAGCGGCGACAGCACTAGCGAAGGCGGGGGAGCGGCTGCCTGCGGCGCGGCGGGGGGTACTGGAGGCGACGGTCAAGCGGGCGTTGGGCAAAGATCCAACAGGGGAGGAGCCAGGTACGTGTCTGCAGGGTTGAAGGCTGGCTGTGGGACGTTTCCGACACCCTCAGGCCATGAAGCAGGCTACAGGCCATGAAGCTACAGGCTATTCAACAGCACCTGACATTGCATGTGCTTGACGTTTGGCTTACTTAAGGGGATAATGTGTATTGCCGGCATACACTGGTTGACCAAACTGGGCCCATGTCAGGCTTGTGCGGGTCGCGGGCGTGTGGGCTGGATGTGCGGAGCTGTGATAGCTTGCCGTTGAGATCGGATCTGCATGCATGGTACTGGATAACCAGACCGGGCATGTTTCTTGTGAAGTGTAGGTAGGAATAATGGCAAGGGTCAGATGTGGCAGGCCTATTGCGGGTAACAGAGCACAGGGGTTGAGCTAGTCGACATCCGCACACTTGCGTGAGCATGCAGTTCATACAGAGCATTCAAAGGACACTGGCAATGCATGTATTTCTTGGGCATCATGCTCGGAAACCTGTAGGTGGCTCCCTGTGACTTGGATGAGAGACATGAACGGCCCAACCCGGGGGTTCAAGCATGCACACGTGATGCTGGGCGTGATGAAAACACATGCCTGTATTTATGCTTATGCAGGTCTGAGGCTGGGTGATCTCGAGGCATGCCTGCTTTTAGGCGTGAGCGCACGCAAGCGCAGCCAGGTGCTGGCAGGGCTGCCCGAGCACGTGGCACAGGCTGCTCTGGAAACCGTGGAAGGTGTGATGATGTGGGAAATGGTGCCAGGCAGACGAGGAGATATAAGGCATATGAGTGCATACTCACCAGCTCCGTTTGAGCAGCCTCCTACCTTGAAATGAGCCTGTGCAATTTCTCCTCGCCGCCCCTCCGCAGCGCCTCACACACCACCCGCCGACCATGCCATGCATGGCCCCCGCCCTGTGTACAGCACTGTTGATGACGTGTCAGCAGGACTCAAGGACGTACGTACTTGTGTGTTTGGGGGTGACATGAACAGTACTTAGGGAGACATGAGCAAGCAGGTGTCGTGCAGTGTGCATTCAACGGCCATGCCAAGGCTTGCATGCACATCATGCCACCCTCTGCACACCTTCCCTTGCTTACTGGCCGCATTTCATTACTTGTATATCATCTTTTCCTGTTCATGAAGCCTTGTCATGCCTTGATGGGCTGGCAGAAGACACCATCCTGCCTGAGACCATGTGTCACACAACACTTGCTTCAATGTGGCCGTATTGGCGGAGTGACGGAGGAATCTAATCTGGTCAACTTGTCAGATGAGCAGCCCGACCTGATGCAACCTCCCTCCTTTGAGCAGCCGCTGCGGGCCTACACATGGCGGGTGCTGCGGGCAGAGGCCATGCATGGCACCCCTTACACACCCTCTCTTCCTTGCATGGCTGCATGTCACCACTGTTGTTCTCTTTGCATGGGTGCAGCCGCTGCGGGCCTACACATGGCGGGTGCTGCGGGCGGAGGCCATGCATGGCACGGTCAGCGGGTGGTGTGTGAGGCGCTGCGGAGGGGCGGTGAGGAGGAATTGCACAGGCTCATTTCAAGGTAGGAGGCTGCTCAAACTGAGCTGGTGAGCATGCACTCATATGCCTTATAGACAAATAGCCAAATGAAGTGCATGCAATGCCTTTTTTGTTTTTGCCGGATCAAATGTGCAACTTCTCTACATGACGGGGCTTTCTGCTCCAACCTGTGCATCGGCAGCTGAGACGTCATAGCAGTGCACACCTACACAAACCATTGTTTCTGAGTTGTCTTCGATGTACAGGATGAGAATGGACCAGGTGCTTGCCGCGCATCCATATCCTGCTTTCATCATGCGTCGTGTTCCTCCCGCGCCACAGGCTGGAGCAATTAAATCACAACAGCGCAAACGAGCAAACCCATCAGTCGGGACTCTGACTGCCACATGCACTCAGATTGTGTGTGTCCACGTATGCCTGTGTGGTTGCAGGTTCCGGTCGGCCTTTGTGTCCCGCTGCCAGCCGCGCTTCCTGCCACCGTCCTGGGACGTGCAGCACAGGGCGTACAGGCAGTATGGGGAGCACTCGGTGTTCGCGGTCAATCGCCTGCCACCCGCACCACCCCCCATGGCGCAGGAACAACCTGGCCGCGGACAGGACGCAGCCCCCAGCCAGTTGGATTTACATCTGCCACAGTAACGACACAACCCCCCGCGGATAGGACACAACCCCTAAGCTGTGCAGCAACCTCCTGACCCGCAACCCAGAGCCAGTCCATATTGCCACACGAGCGACAGGTGACAGGACACGAACCCTAGGCCAGTCCATTCCGCCAAAGGAATGACACAGGACACCAACCCCAGTCCGTTCGCAGGAATGGCACAGGGCACGGCGACAGGCGGACAGGACACAATCCGCAAGGCACAGGAATCACATCAGCGTGTGGCAACACGTAACATGAATTATACGGAAAGCCCTGGTCTCACTGAAAAAAATCCTCACGGTGCCACACACAAACTGTCCCAGAATTGGAAAACTTCATTGTTTTTGGCCAAAAACGCCTGAGCGGGCCGCGGCCTGGGCATCGAGCTACCAGTTTTTGACACCAGTTTTGCAAAAACAAGGCGCAGGGCTACGCAGCACAAAGGGCAGGATAGTGAAAGCCCCCCCTGCTTTCTCACAGATGTGCCGAAATCGCTCCAAACAGTGGGCATCCCTCTGTATACCAGCACCGAAAGACTTCGGGGCGAAGTTTCGCTTACGGGCTCACACTGCAATGTGCCGAAAGACTTCAAATGCAGTGTTACAGTGGGATTTTCACTAAACTGCAAATGACTTCATACTGCTTTCACGACTGCAACGAGAGACTTCGAAGGATGTTTGCAGTCATCTCAAGCTGTTGCAGATTGGCACTAGACTGCAAAGGACTTCAATGAATGCTGATTTCACGACTGCAACAGACTTTGAAGTGTTTGAAGTGCTTGAAGTGTTTCGAAGTGTCAGAGTGCAGAAGTGTTGCGAAGTTCATGTAGTGCCAGATTTCGGATTTCGGGTCCCGAAAGTGGGTCAGGCTTCGACTCCAGCCCGAAACATGTAAACTGACCATACAGTGGCCATCTATAGTGACCCCCTCTTTAAGTACCCATGCATAGGACCCCTCTTAAACACCTCTATTACAGATGGGGCCGCTGTTCTGGCGATAGCCAGACAGTAGAAGGGCAAGATTCAGATAAACAAGATCCGAAATCCATCAAGGGGCACTTTCCTGTCACGGGGCACTTTGGATTTGTACATGAACTTACAAACTTACGACAAGATGGGCACATGATGAACAAGGGCACTTAGGGGCACATTTGATCCAACACTTTTCCAATAGTTTGTAGCATCTACAAGTTATTTACTTAGTTTTCTTTTACCGAAGTCTTTAGAGAAAAAGTATAAAAGTGTCCCTCAACTCTTCAAATGATGATGTGGTGGGAATGAAGTGAGGGGCACTTGTTGGCCCCCAAGGACTTCTAGGGGCACCTGCTGAGATTTTGCGGGGTTTGGGGAGGGGCATACCTGAACGTTTCTTGGCTATGCCATGTTCACAGCTCTGTACACATACTTTCCTGTTGTCTTTGATAGCTTCTTGATGTAATGTTTCTCTCCTTTCTTGTACACAGTGCATTTGTCACCTTTAATGGTGGTATACTTCTTTGCAGTCTTCTTGTACGTTGGCTTGGGTTTGGTAGCTGGCATCCTTGTTTCACTTAAACTTAGATCTTTTTCCTATCAAATAAAAAGGTAATAGGTGGCCCGGGTTGTTTTATAACTTTCTTACATAGCATTCTCTATAGGGGACTTTAACCTAAACCCAGGACTCCCAGGACTTTTTCCACCAATCCTAATCAATGTATTCTATGTCTAACATCTTTCTTTTCAATCCAGTGTAAAACCAACCATTTATACCATTTGTCTTTTTCTGTTTACGAGGTATGTTGTTTATTTGATTCATAGCAA
>QAXH01000925.1:1188-32613 GCA_004335635.1 Chloromonas sp. AAM2 | reverse complement strand
ACACAAGCCCCTGTGCTGCTCCGAAGCCAGGAAGGAAGCTCAGACACTTGTTTGCGCATGCATTTGCAGGTCCTATCAATGTTCAGCGATACAGGGTGGCAAGCCTGACACGACAGACGATCCACACCAGCCCATGCTGATCCATGCAAATCCATGCAGATGCAGATGATGGCATGGCTAAGCCAGCGTAACTCACGTCAGTGGGTGCAGTAAGGATGGGTGGTGGTAGCAAAGCAACCTACCGCATGCACATGACTACCCCTTATCCTCACCTCCAGTCTGCCCGCTTCAGGCAATTCAATGGCCCAGGCGGCCGGGGGGCAGCGGCCAGCCAGCGCCTCCAGCGGCTCCCCGTCCAGCCGGGCCCACAGCCACCGGGCGTACCCGCTGTGGGCATGGGACACCAGGGCCGTGGCCACCTGCACAACAGACCGTCAAGCATGAACTGAGAAAAGGCACCTGCTCAAGAAAGGATATTAGCTTGAGGCAAGGGTTGTGGCTGCCCTGGTACACTGCAATCGAGTTGGTATCTTTTGCAGCTGTGCAAAGGTACCAGGTACGACTGTTGCCCAAAGGATTGCAGCCGCCAGTGCAGCACAGCATGCGTGAAGCGCAATCGTCAGGATTGAGTGTGTGAAGACTGAAGAGCGATCGCAGACAGTGACAGAGCGGTGCTCCCTGCTGGTCATGCACACCTTGACCAGTTGGCACATCTGGCAGCATGTGACAGATACGACACACCTTAGCACGTGCCTGCTGTGAAGGTGTGTATTGCGCCGAGTCGCAACATCATTGGAACAAGCTCATGCATCGGAACGACACACACACCATGTGTGTCACATGCCGCGTGCATCGCCCCAGCCTACCTGTCGCTGTTCGGCGTCCTGTAGGTCAAGCACGTGCGTTCCGTTGGGCCTCTGCGGGTCCCAGAGGTCCAGTCCCACGGCTGGGTGCAGCGAGGGCTGAGTGATGTGGTCAAGCCCGACCTCGATTAGGTGACAGCGACCGTGGAGACAGTTCAGTCCCTGGAAAGGCAGGGTGAGATCAGGCGAAAGGACAAAGGGTGCGTCAAGAGGGCCATGGCACAGTACACCGGACGAAAAGGGAGTCAACTGCGTTGTCAAGCCGAGCGCTCGCAATCCCAAGCAGCATTTTATATGCTGGCTTCGCCCCTTGCCTTCGCACAGGAAAGCTTTTGCGCAGATGCCCTCAATGTGAGAGATTCCACTTACCTTGTAGAGGTGCATGATGCCTGGCATGCCAAGCGGGTTGCCGTGCATCAAGAGCGATTCCAACGGACAGCCACTGAACACACCATCAATCTCGTGCCTGCTCGGTGTAGGCTCGCCAGGCTTTCCGTCGACGTCAGCACCGGCCGAACGTCCCGAGGCCTGATGCGGCATTGAACTTCTTGGACTGACTGAGGCGGACCATTTGCCTGAACCTAGGTTGCCGCTGCCGCCCACCTCGTTCGCTTGGCGCGGCGTTGACACTACTGACACGTGCGACTGGTGAGACTCGATTAATGCAAGGCCAGCACCCAGTAAGGCGGCACCCGCAGGACCTATGCAATTATTGGACAAATCTGCGCAATGCAAACAAGCCACTTTTGAGCCATGTCAAGTCGATCGGATTCTGTGCCGAGGACGACCTCGTCAAACAAGTACGATTCTGCTGTTGTTTATCTGTCTGAGCCTCACTTACCCAGCAGCCTGAGTGCGGCAGAGCGTGGTAGCAGATGGGCCAGCGCGAATGCACATGCGTCGTCCAGCTGGCAGTCCCGCAAGGACAGCTCCACCAGGCCAAGGTTGCCTTCCAGATCTGCATCGAAGGCCATGGCAGGGAGACGCTCTCACAAAAGCCAGTAGACATCTCACGCAGGTGATAGCGCACAGCACGTGGAAACTCGCTGGCATCAGGACGCAAAAAAAGAAGTTTGCCAATTCTGGGACAATTTGTGTGACTGGCATTGGACCCGGTGTGTCTCAGCACGAACCGGGTGTGTTGTGTGTTTATATCAATTACATGCAGGGGACAGCCCCATGCATACTTTTTTTCAATGCATGGGGCAGTGACCCCACCTGACCCCGGAAAGACTGTACGTTACACTGAGCCAGCCAATGAGGACAATCCTTATAACGTTGTACACCTTCCTCACTTCGCCAATACGTATGAAGCAGACATAGCAGCTGTGAATAGCCAAGCAAGTGTTTCACTGTGGCAAGTGCATCACTTACCCTTGGCAAGGGGCGTAATGCCCTTGACAGTGAAGTGGTTGAGGGATAGGTTGAGTCGCGACACCACAACATTCTGCGCACAGGCACAACAGGTCAAGTGTGGACGGGCCGGCACATGGCTGTACAAATGCCCTGGTTTGCCTCGCAGACGTTGGCGTGGTTGCTAGTTCTGTGAATAGTGATGGCTTGCATACCGGCTCAGTTAGCTTGTGAAATTACCGGCAACATATTGCTCTCTCTTGCTAATTGTGTGCACCCATGATGACGCCTGGCCCCTAGTTCACCTGTTCCAGCACTTGGTCCAGACAGGCCAGGGCCGCGTCAGTCAGCTTTGTGTTGGACAGGTTGAGCTCCTGCAGCTGCCTGGGAGGATGGAGCAGGGCAGGAAAGGTGGTCAGTTGGTCACCAGGATAACAGAGGCAGTGCAGGTGAGGCAACGGCAAGGCTCGGGATACCGGCGACGTCATGCAGATAATCCTGATTGCTGATGAGCTGCACCTCAAAGGAGAAGAAAGGAAAACACTGTGCAGCAGGGTGGGCATGGCAGGGCAGGCCGCTGTTGATCGGCGGCGCTTTTCCAGAGGCAGCCATTGCAAGCGACTCTCCACTAACCATTGCCTTTACCAACGCCCTGTCACTGCCTGTCAAGCTGCCTGGGTGCTTGCAACTGCATGGCCAGCGTTTTACCTGTGCACCAGTGTGGGCAAGCAGATGCACACCGGCACATGGCCGCGAACTGACCTGTTGAATTGCAGTCCCAGAGCCAGTGCAAGGAAGCCCTCGTCCTGCCAGCACACAAGCAGCCAGGGTTGCGCAATCAAGAGCGACGGGCAGCGCAGGCGCACCTGATGCACTAATTGCTGCTGACATGGACATGAATGTCCAGCAGCTGGCGGATACGGTGGGCTTGGAAAGCGTCTATGCATGTGCACAAGTGCACCATGCTCCGTGTTGATTGGAGGGCCTGCGAATTGAGCGGCTGACGTGTCTATTCTGACTGTACCATGCGCGTGTGATATGGCATCGTTGGCGTGGAACACAACACACACGTGCAGCCTTGTGCCGCTCACTTGCACGGGGCAGCCTTCCAAGTTGAGGATCCTGAGGCTCAGCCTGTGCCTGGGGTGCAGCAGGGTGCCCAGCTGCTCGGCTGCATCCCGGCCCATGCAGGGCGTGTGGGAGATGTCAATGGACTGCAAGGACACGACATGGCAACAGACGAGGAGTGTCGACGAGTGCATTGATGTGATGAATGCACATGCAAGGTGGCTCTTCAAGGTCTTGCCAGGCGTACAAGGTCACGTTGATGGTTGGCAGGAAATGAAAAGTGCAAGAGAACGACATGAAATGCGCGCAGGCCCCAATAATGCAACCATAAACAATCGATGGGCACTGCCAGGCGCACTGCCAGCTCATAGGCACGGAGACATGAGGGGGAAGCGGGTTCAGAGTAGGCATGTTTGAGGGAAGCCTTGCATCAATGAATGGTCTGGGAACGGGAGAGAGAGCTGGCCTAGCGGATGGCAAGCTGCCATATTGATAATGTTCAGACAGCACTCGAGCAGACACCGCTGAAGTGCACCTGACAACATGTGTGTAACCATTGCACGTGACACTGTGTTTGCAGCACTAGGAAAGATACCAGCGCAAGGTACAAGACCCTGCCCACCTGCATTCCTGTGCACGTCTTGATGAGCGCCATGAGGCCGTTCACCCCGCTGGCGTCCAGCAGCCCGTTGGTGACGGTCAGGCGGGTGACGTGCGGGGCCAGGCACAGAGCCTGCACAGCAGATAGACACACAGCAGACAGACACGTGATGAGGTGACCGCAACACGCCAGGCGTGTGAACAGATCTAGGCGGTCAGTGTGCAGGCAGCATCTTGTGAGAATCTTGAGGGTTGCATTCCAAATGGCAGCAAGGACATCCAACAACCTTGAAGTAGTCTGCCCACGGCATGTCTATACGTTGTCAGAACCAGCAGATGTCATGACTGCGTGTTCCACTTGAGACTATACACGTGCGATCTAGCAAGCATGGTGAACACCGGTCTGCCCACTGCTTGTGTAGATGCTGCCAAGACAAATCAAGAGCCGTACAAGTCATGATCACATGCCCACCTGCGCCACAATGCCCATGTCGGCGCGTTGCAGTCTGTGTGCGCTGGCCAGGTCCAGGTGGTTGCCCCCCACGTGCGCCAACTGATCCAACCGCCGGGCCAGGGCCTGGGCCGACAGGCGCATGGGCACGGGGCATGCAGCACCCGAGGACTGCACTGCGGACTCATAGCGCCGGGCCGTCTCAATGGCAGGCGGGCCTGTGAGCATGTGGAGATGTGTGAGCCGTGGTCAGGGTTATGAGCGGACACAACTGAGCCTGGTACACTCACTCCTCAAGCCCGCACCATTGTACCATTGTGGCCAGGTGCCTTTGCAGGCGCAAGCAAGCAACGACCTCATGCAGACCATGTGTGTGCCACTACACACGTTCAGCCCGCTATTGGCAGTCAAAAGGAAGCACAGTCCAACGGCTAGGTCCAGTGTACAGCCCGCAGCTACCACATGCGTGCACAACAGCGGCCATGTCCCACAGTTATCATGCTGATATGTGTTCACATCAGCATGAAACCACGCACATGTGGCCGGTGGTTTGGGCTTCACTTTGCTGCCCGGCTGCGCTGCTCTGTTCATCAGCCCCTTGGGCAGCCAGCGGGAGTACTCATTAGCAGGCGGGGGTTGAGCGAGGAAGGGCCGCGCTGCGCTGTGAAGCAACCGCTCAAACTGCTGCCGCTCCTCCTACATACGAGCACGATTGGGGAGGCAGACCATTCCTTGCATGCAGCCTGTGTTGCATGACGGACAAACTGATGCACCCTGTTCGGGCACCCCTGTGATGCTCGGGTCGACATGCAACTGCCTTCACACGGCGGGATGCATGTGCAGCTGCGCACTTGAGACCCTGCGCAAGTGTGACGGTATTCGTGCCTGCGAGCCAACCTGCGTGTGACGTGTGTGTGTCGTTTTACATGGGGAGCGCGTTGTCACACTGTAGGATGGAGCAATCATATCTCAGAGCACGTAGCAAGTGAACAGATGTGTCGTCCCACCTGTGTTGGCAGCCACTCCTCTCCCCACAGTGCGAGGTCGGTCTGCAACCCCTCCGCCCGCTGATCCGTGGCCTCAAGCAGCAACTCCTTGAGGCGCTGCAGGCTAACCATCTGCAGCGAGGGCAAGCACCAAACCAAGCTTGTGAGCCGATCGTAACAACTCAACCCCGTCGACCTTTCTCCTCCTGACTTCAGCCTCCCCCCACCCCCCCCGCCCCGTGTACCCGACATGTGATCACTCTGCCAGTGCGACCACTGGTCCCCTCAACTCTGTTCCCCTGACTTCAGCGCACTCCCACTGTGCTTCATCTTCACCCGCGGGCTGTCAACCCCTCCCCCTCCCGCCCCACCTGCTTGTCCCGGGTGTGCTCGTGCCCAATGTGGCACTCACCTAGTTGATGTGCACAATCTGCTTGGAGTGCAAGCCACTGTTTTTGCTAGCGGCCTGCTACACATTCCACTTGTGATTAGCCTGACTAGAACAACTTCACCCTCTTCATCCTTCCTCCTGGCCCCACCCACTGCACTTGGCCGCTCCTCCACCACCTGGCTCCCTCTCCCTGCCCTACCTGTGTGTCCCCCAAAGCAGTCCCGTGTGTCCACCCGTTGGTAAAGCCCAGCACCACCTGAGCAGCGGCCGAGCCCAGCGCCATCACCTGAGAAGCCAGCGCAGAAATACACGTCAACTACCACCACCATGCTCGATTAGGCAGCGAAACAAGGAGGCAGTCCTTTATGCAGGGTGAATGTGCTCTGAAGGATTGACGGCGAGCCATTGGTTGCATCCCCGCACAGCGTAGGACAGCGGGAGTTTGGAAGCGTCTTTACACAAAGACAATGTGTATCTGATGTACGCATTCCAGCCACAGTTTGTAATGCAGACCATTGGCATCAATGACTTCCAGCTGGAGCAGACACGAGTGGCTGATGGTGATGACAACTGCAGCAACACAGCTAACAGTGTTATCACCGGCATTGGAAGCTATGACCTAGCGACCAGAAGACATAATGAACCTGCACTGCCAGCCACAGCACCTGCACTGCCAGCCACAGCACCTGCACTGCCAGCCACAGCACCTGCCCTACCGTTGCCACACCTCATCACACCAAGCCTCATAACCCTCGAGCAACTTCCAACCGCTAACCGCCTCACCTCATCCATCGAGTCCTTTTTGCCTGTGAGGCTGGCCCTGCTCCCGGCCTCCGTGTTCCTCCTGGAGGCGGTGCGGGAGGCAAGGGCAGGGGCCGAGCACAGGCGGGAGGTGCTGCCCGGCAGGGCCTCAGGAGTACGAGCACGCTGCACCTGAGCCATGGTGCATGGGGCATGGCAGATGAAGGTGTGATTTGTGATCATGATGCATGGGACGTGGCACTGGTGCAGCAGGAGCGTGCAAGCCACTGTCGATTGCGGACGTGCCCTGGTATGCATTGCGATGGCAAGCCACGCATGCAGCCAGCATCAAGTCAATCGGCACGACGCACAACCTTATGACGCTCCCACATGGCTTGCACATATGCAATCAGGTGTAGTCATGGGGAATAATGGCAGCCAACACAAGCTGAATGTTGGAGTCACACCTTGAGTGTTGTCTAGGCTGCCCTGTCTCTCACCTTAGTGCGCCGGCCTCTGCCCATGGCGTTGTTCAGCATTTGCCAGGCGGCCTCCAGGGCATGGTCAGCGTGAATCGCATCCTCTGGCTCTGGCTCAGTGACAGGATCAGAGAAGCGCTGTGCTCCGGCTGAGACCGTGCTGCCTTGCGAGGCCAGGCCCTGAAGAGCGGCAGCGTTTGGCGGGGACGGAATGTGAGTGGCATTCATAGCCAGATGCAAAGCAAGAGCGTGGGAGACTGTGGGCTGTGGAGATGGGGACTGAGTGGTGGCTGGCAGGGGGGCAGCGATGGGTTGGAGGAAGGGGCTGGGGCGGGCGGCGGGGTGTGGGGATTGGTCGGGAGCGGCGCCAGGCGGCAGGGACGCCGGGTGGTTGCCAGCCGGAAGAGGATGGCCGGCAGACAGCTGCGGAGATTCGCCACGAACTGTTGCGGACGTGGGCGTGTTGAGTGTGGGAACAGCCGCCGACCGGCCAGCAGGCTGTGTAGATGAAGCTGAAGTCGTCACGTTTGCCACAGGTTGTATGACAATTGGTGGTGGTGAGGTGCTCGAACAGGCCGTGTGGGCACTGACATGCAGGGATACACGGGCTTTCGTCGGGGCATTGCGAGGAACGCCGTGAGCGGCCCCGGCATGCACCAGTATACCTGAAACCGGCAACGGCTTGGTGGAAGCAACGCTGTCTCCCTCTCCACTGTCACTGTCTCTGTCTATAGCTGCACTTACATCGTCAGTAGCCTGTGCAGCCTTTCCACCTGCCTGCCCGCTTTCCGCAATCTCGCAATCGCTATCCCACTCGTCCCATTCCGACGGCCGTTTCATCCACCCAGGGCCAGTGGGTGGCACGTGAGTGCCGACGAGCCCGGGGCCCAACGAGTCGTCATCTTGCACCGGGAGGGGAGGGGGAGTAGGCGAGCTCGTTCGGAAGCCCACGTGCAAAGGGGCGGTCAGCTCGTCAGGCTTGTTGAGGGCTTCAATCTGCTTAACGTAGGAGGCATAAAAGCCCAGCTCCTCGCCTGCGATGGCAGATTGTCAGTCAGACACGGTCGAGATGGTCAAGTGAGGATGATGCAAGAAACAAGCATGGACCTTTGAGCGTCGCAAGGGTGGGCGCACACGGGTCAAGAGGTTCCGACTGGCTGGCCGGGTTCTTGATACCAGTGCGATACATGCGAGTTAAGTAAATTGAGCTCAGGACAGCAATATCACACTGTTTTGTTTGCGCCTCACCAGGAGAAAAAGAAAAACATCTTTTTTTTTAGTTTTGCCACGCGTCGCCTGAGTCCCACACCCTTGAGTCCACCCACGCAGAACTCATGCACAAACCACATACAGCTGTGACTCACCACGTGCCTGGATGCACTCACTAATTGTAGAAGGAAAGCAAGAAGACGCTGGTCGTCGTGTGTAAGGAGGCCGCGCAGTCAAGCGCAACCCGCATGCTCACTCTCGTGTTGCTAGCGATCATCGGATACTCAAATGCCACCAAACCCAGCACTTGAGCAGAAGGCACTCACCAGTGATTGTGTTCTTGTTTGGCACAGTGTGGCCCAAGATGCGTGCACTCCGACGTCGCACGACTCGCTTCGCTTCCGCCTTCAAACTCAACGCCGCTCCGTGGGTCTGCTCCAGTACCGACGGAGCGAGTGCATCCTTCCACCGTCGGGGCGAGTTGGACACACTCCCGCTTGCGCTGCCGACCGCATTTCTGCCTGGAGATACCAGAGTGCCTGTGTTCAGGCTGACTCTGCGCCCTGGGGACATGACCTCCTGGGAAGTCTGCTCTTTGAGACCAGCGAAGGGCAGGGATAGATCGTGGGCCAGTCCATGGCGGCTGCCGTTCGACTCCGAGCGCACCAGGCTAGGCCTCGACCCTGCGGTAAGCATACATTAGGCACCCTTCCACAACTGCTGCCGTGTCCAGCATGTGACCTCGCTTTGCCCTACCATGCTCCGATCGCTGACAGCCACAGCCACATGATGTTGTTGCCCTGATTGTACAGAGCCACGTGCAACCCTCCTCAGTAATCATAAGATACACCGCCCGGCCACCTAGTGACCACTGCAAACCCTGGTACGCGTCAAACTTCCCTTGTCTGCAAACCGCCACCAAGCCATCAGTAACCCGCGGGTCCCGCGGCGCTGACCCAGCCTGCCCACCGCTCTTATCACCTGCCACAGGGCCCGCACAGGGTGGCGTGAAAACCTCATGAGCGGCTGCCTGCTGCCCACGCCTAGCCGCTGCGTTGAGCGATTCACGGGCAGCGATAGGCGCTTGTGCGCGAGCGTGGCGCTCCTGACTTCCGCCCAGGTCCCGCCACAGCTGCACCAGCTGCTCGTCTGCCTCAAGCCCAGGGTACTTCTCAGGTGGAGCCGATTCAAGGTCATGCAGCTGCGCAATTGATTGAATGGTGTACAAGTGGCAACTGTCAGGTTACAGCAGCATGGTTCACTTGGGCCGCCACACCGGCCTCATAGGCCCTCTTTATCAGGCTTACAAACTGAAGGCAGGTTGTGGGGGCTCGTGATAAGGACCATAGGAAAGACTGAGTATCTCTGACCCATTTGTACGCATGCCAACGGTGTTAGGGTCTTGAAAGCACGCGCACACACCCGCTGTGAAGCACCATTTTACATTGTGCATGCCGTGCCCTGTCCCGCTCTCTTGCCACACACCGCACCTCCTTGAGGATTTGCTCCGCATTGGCCGAGGCCGCCAGGTAGGGGCCTATGTTGCGCTTGGACTGCACATGGACGTGTCCGCGATTGTCAACCTGTATGGCGGTGCCGGAGGGCAGTGTTAGGATGATGGGAAGCAGGATGACGCAGAGAGAGCCCACATAACCATCCAAAATCGAGTTCAAATGCACAAGTTCGATGTGGTCGGGTCTACTGGCGCAACTGCTGTCCGAACTGGGAGGTGACGTCATGGCCATCCGCAGGAAATGTTACGCTGTTGCTTCTCACACATGGCGCCTGGCCACGCCGGGCACATACCTGACGCGCCCATCCATCTCCACATCAACCACTGCCAAGTTCGTCGCCTTGCACGCATCCCTGTATAGCCCTTCCACAAACCACCAGTTTGCACCTGGCCTTCTTTTGCACGTATGCATGGTTGTACAATTGTACTGTACGGCAACTAAGCCCCTTGAAGCCCTTGCATTGCAGTAAAGCCCTCCCACGTGCTCATGACTCCCATCCTTGCAAGCACACACCCACACCCACACACCCACACACTCACCTCGTACCCCAGCACCCCCCTCGGCCCCGGCAGCGGCACGCTCCTGAGCGACAGGTCCAGTGATTGCACCACCGCACACGGCAGGTGTGTCAGGCGCTTAGAGCACTTGGCGAACAGCGCTCGCAGGCTGTACCGCCGCTCCAGGACCGCACCCACACTGCTATGAGAACTCAACTGCAGGGAGGCACACATGCAGCAGTTTTCAGCCACATGTGTGAGAAACCGCCGCCTTGTACACGCTGCTCTGTCCTGGCTGATGCATGGCTTTGGCCAGTGCAGGGTATCTCAGCACAGTGTCAACAAGCTGTGACTGTACAATTGATATGCAAGCATCAGCATCCCATGTTGAACCCAGCGACTTAGGACACATTGATGTGTGCTGTTGACACAGAGCCTTGTATGCACTCTTGGTGTACAGCTGTGTGCACTCAGTATGCCTATGCTCAGCAGTATGAAAAGCATTGGTGAGTGCCGCTGACACGCTCCAGTGTCACATGCACAGTGTGTGCTCTCCCTGGCCGCGCCCACCTCCTGCACCTCCCGGAACAGTGCCCTCATTTCATCATCAGGGATGTCCTCAGGCGAAACCAGATCAGGCAGAGGCGTCGCATGCGTGTTGGAGTTGGCTGTTGGAGCCATCCCCGTGCCGCCAGACACACTGGGGTTGCTTGCAAATGTCGCCAGCTGTGCCTTGCTTGCCCTTGGACCATCATACGCTCTAACCCGCATGGGCGCTGTGCCACTGGCAGCACTGGCAATGGAGTGCGTGTCAGAGTCCACCATGGTGCGGTTTCTTGCGCCAACCCTGGAGGGCATGCGGCTCATAGGGCTCGCCATCTCTGGTGATGAGGCGCCCAGGGCATGCCAATCCAGCATGGTGTTGATCTGCATGGCGCTGAGGTGTGGCGTGCTGCCCCCTGGTGCGTTTCCATCCCCATGGTGCACGTGCTGCGCAGTAAGGTCACGTGGTCGCATGTGCAAGCTCATCATACGCTTGGCTGCTAATTGATGTGGGGCACGTGGGTCTGGTTGTCCAGGCTCAGGAAGGTTTGCATGCCGCACACACATTGAGTGCTTGCTGTGGGCTGTCTGTACAGATGATGGGCTGGCTTTGGTGTGAATGATGGTGTACTCCGTGTCATTGCCTGTGGTGATAGTTGCTGGGACTGTGGGCTTGGTTATGCTTGGCAGGGTGTTGTTGGTCCCATCCGCTCCATCAGATGCTCCAGCAGTCAGTACTGGAAGCATGATGCTGACACGCCACTTTAAAGTGACTTACACACTTGTGAAGTGCCATACGTCGGCTGCTGGCATCTTGCATGTTGCAGCAGCACTTTTTGCTCAAATGTGGACATCGCACAAGCGTTTTTGTAAAGCATTCTCGCAATTGCCATCGCGTAAGGGTGGACGCAAGAACACTCCAGGTGCGCGCAAGCCGTCAGCCCGGGTGTCGGATTCAAATCACAAAAGTACGGGTACAACACGATTTTGCAGTACTCCGGTGAAATCGGGGTCGAGCACATTAAAGCGGCATGCAAAAGGCAGCCTCCAAGCTTTGTCAAGCGTCTGTTACTGCGAGCATCAGCCGGCTACACCAGATGAGCGAGAGCCATGGCACCTTGTGTAACGGGAAGCTAGACAAGCCTTGTTACCTTGTTTTACAGAGTTTGCAAGGCTACATGTAGAAGAACGCGGCAGAGAAGGCTCATGGCATGCATGCTCACAAACACCACAACCGGTTTGTCGTCATGTTGTCTGCATCCATCTAAAGATGTTTGCCAGTTCCGGGACAATAAACGTACACGACCTCTCAGGTTTCCACTTCAACGCACGCACAGTGGTTCCTCTATGGCTTCCTCTATGCCTAGCTATACAAAACAACTGATAGTGGCACAGAACCAAAGGCATGTGTAGGATCAACTGGCCGGAGCCTGCTCAGCCACACAACTGGCCGGAAAATAATGAATGAACGAACTCAACCGTGATAACATATGCATGCATCTCCTGTATACAACCTGCACGCGTCAGCACCGCAAAGCACGCATTACATGTATGCAGCGTCTTGCTTTGTCCAAGCAGCTCTTAACAAAGAGCCAGCTGAAAGAACATGAACACGTTGTAAGACGTCAGCTCTTCTCTTCTTTGACAATCATTTTTCTGGTGTCAGCATGTGCCGCTAGCAACTGAAAGAGTGACTCGCCTTGGGCAGGCTGGCGAATCACTTTGTGCGGTCACCAGCCTTAGCACTCGTTTGTGCTGTAAGGTTTGCCTTATCAGGAGGTGCGGCAGCGGCTGTGGCTGTGTCTGGGGGCTGGCTGGCTGGTGTCTGAGAAGTCTGCTGTGCTGCAAAATAGGAGTGAAGGGGTTGGGCCCAAATCCAGTAGCCGCTGACAGCACCCAACCTGCATGGCAAGAAAGGGTGTCCATCATGGATATCATGATTGCATGCCATGTGCACATGCCCCACGTGTGTGTGTGTGTTGCATGACAAGTGCCGGACACTATGGCAGCAGCCATGGGCTTAGAACTGAGCGCTCTGTTAGGCCGGGGCTGAACGAAGTTCCAACTGAGGTCTTCAGTTGAGTCAGTGTGAGACGTGATGTGACTACTCGCCTCCTGACAGGGCACGACAAGCTGAAACCGGTCTAGAGACATCATCCGGAGTGCCCACATTCTATGACCGTGCAAGCATCAGCCTATTCGCACACTGTGCTTTCAATTGTAGCATCCGGACCGAAATGCCTGCTAACAGGAGTACACAAATGCTCCTATCTGGTGCCCAGAACTGTGTGCCTTTGTGATCGGCACATGTTCACTGGAAAGCATGCCAGCAACAAGTACTCACGCGACGGCAAACAGCACTTGATTAGCAGGTGGCATGGCAGCCGCGGTGCTTGGTGTTCAGCTTGCTTGGCTTGGGTCACCTGGCAGGAGCAATGGCACGAGCGGTAGGAGCAGCAACAGCAGCAGGAGCTGGTGGAGTGGAGAGGTCCGGACGCATGGATGTGACATCTGATTGCCCATGCCCTGCTTCAACTTCAGTATTGTGGCAGTCCTGACATTGTGCTCAAGGATTTGAGGATAAGTGGAGTGGTTGCTGAAGTGAGGTCAGGTGTCAAGCAGCACACGATGCATGACCCCACCCATGACCAAGAACCGTGCATGCACGCACCAGTACTCCATCTGCCGTGCCGATAAGCAGACAAGCTGCTAGTTTCCTGCGTTTGAGACGATGCTAGGCTCCAAAAGCCCATCGGCTCATCTTTCGCCACGTGGCCACGAGCGTTTCCAGTCCCTGTTTCCAGCCGCAGGCCTAGGGGTTTGGATCCCCGGTTATCCGCTCTGGTAAGATCCATGCACGAAAGGCAGTATACTTTTCATTGGCTGCCCAAACAATCACAGTTTGCTTTGGTACAATTTCAATTTACGGGGAAGACAGACAGACATCGCACAACAAAACTCGGCAACAAGCAAAGCCGAACAAGAACATGGTTTTCCAGCAACAACGAGGACATGTCACGCAGCTAGAGCAGCAACCCGCACCTTCGTAGATCAGCTTTTGATTTTCTGCAGAAGGGAACTGTACGAATGCGCAACCGATCGCAGGTGCGTCAGATTACAACACACTGATCTGGGATTGATGCGTGAACATTTATATTGCTGGGCGTTCAGCTGCAAGGCAAGCCTGCACAGAGCTTGCTGACAAGGGTTGCCAATGCTGCTGCCATGTTTGCAGAGCTGTGACTCAGAGGCTCTTGTCGCGCTGCTCGAGGTGGTACGTCTTGTTGGTGAAGAGCAATGCTCGCTGGAAGAAGTCCCGTCACGCTTGCAGCAAAGCGCACTCAATGGTGCGTTTCAGGGCAATGGCACCCAGACCGTCAACCTAAAACAGCACTGTGGTTCAGACTCGCCTACCATTGTCATGCCATGCTGCGACCTCCTTGTTCCGTGCGTTGCCTGGGCGCAGCATCTGAATCTTTACGAATGTTGCGAACTTTATTGCAGGTAACCCTTTGGGAAGCAGTCCCAAACCGCCCAGGTCTGCTTCTAAGGGTCAGAATTTATCAAGAACTGCTGTCGTACGTTCACACGCCCGGTCACATTCACAAAGTGGATCGATGCCGGTCGACCCAGATGCACAACCTTGGATTAGTAGCGCGCCAGAGATGAAAGTTGGCTCGGCTCCAAGTTCTTCAGCCATGTCAAGCTGCCGCACCATCTCTGGCGGCCCGTGCTTCAGCTGTGGGGTGAGTTGACTTTAGTAAACAATGAGTAGCAGGTCAGTCAGCACGGCACTCGACAGGCTAGTTTCATTGATCATCACCGCCCAGACCAGTGTGATATACGCACATCACCGGAACTGACAAGGCATCGCTGCACCCCAGCAAGCCATGGAGCAGTGTCTGGCAGCACACGCTGTTACCTGTGCGTGCCACAGCAGCATGACTTAACAACATTGCCTTGGGCATGCCTGTCCAGGTGACTGAGGCACCACAATGGCGGCGCCCTGACCCAGGCACCATGCTACTCTGCAACCGATGTGGCAGTGAGTGCACAACCTGTACAGCCATCATGCATACAGCCTGACCAGGGTGTACTTGGGGGGGACCCAACTTGTTACTTACTTTGTTACTTAGAACGAGAATCTTTCTAGCATTACTTGTAACAATTGTCCCGAGTATCCGAGTATCTGAGCTTTGTCTGCCTGCATTAAACAGGCATCCAGCTCACAAGCAACAATGCTGCACTTTAAGCTTGTCCCAGCTTGTCAGTGCAATAGAGCATGCTTGCATGTCCTTTTTGCTGCCCTGCAGTTCATTACATGCGGTATCGGCGGCTGCCGGGCCCTAAAAAGGACGGAATCCCTCAGGTGTGTGCTTGACATGCTGGGCCGTCACTGCCGCCGCCGGGAATGAAATCAGAATTGCAGGATTTGAATACATTACATGCTTACAAGCTGTGGAGCGAGCCAATAGTCTGCCCTGGCTGCTTCACCTTTCTCACTGGGCAGCACGGTTCACCTTTCCCACTGGGCAGCACGGTTCACCTTTCCCACTGGGCAGCACGGTTCACCTTTCCCACTGGGCAGCACGGTTCACCTTTCCCACTGGGCAGCAGAATCCACCTTTCCCACTGGGCAGCACTGTTTGCCATGCATCATGCCCTGGTAGCCATATCGCTGTGGTGCTGCCTGTGCCCCAATGCACCGCAATACTTCATACGTTGTGCCTCATGCTGTCTGCATCACTTAATTGTGCAATTTCAGGCCGTCAAGTGCACGCCCCCAGACTCGCCTCGCACCTCCTTGCATGCTGGCAAACGCAAGGCAAACAGCCTCCCGGACGACCATGAGACTGACACCGGGCCTTGCATCTCAAGCCATAGCTCAGGTGCTTCTCTGAGCACCGCCATGGCGCCGCATGCCACCTCCACCGGTGCACAGGGTGTCACCAGCGACCCACTGCTGCTACAGAAGACCTATGCACGCCGCCACCCAAGCAGCATCCTGGATGGGACAACTAAGCAGCACAGTGTGCATAGCACCTCCTGGGATGCACCAGCACGCGATCAGGGATCATTTCAGGAAACGACAAGTATGGCAAGCTCGGTTGTGGCTGTGGGCCGGGCTGCAGCCGAGCGGCGGAGGTCCAGCGGGCCAGTGCTGCAGACAGTGTCATTATCAGCAGCTGTGGAGCAAAGTCAACAAGACCAAAGCCAAGAGCATGTACCCGGACCCATGGAGCATAACGATGATGAGAGATCCCATGAGCACTGCGACCAGCAGGCAGTGGTGCACCAGGCTCACGCCGCACTGGACTCTGGTCGGCTGCAGCATTTCCTGAAGATGACGCAGGCACTAGTGCCTCGGCCGCCTGGTGGATTGTCAGCCTGGAGCAGTGCTCCGCAGCCAGTGGCAAACACTGCTAGCGGGCCGGGCCCAGTCTTGCCGCCGAGGCTCAATTCCTACGTGCTCACTGTAGAGGGTGCCAACAGCCACCTTGCAGAGCCACAGCACCACAGCGCATCAGCAACTGGCAGCCACCTGTTACTGCAACACCACCTGCCGCCACCAGGAGTTGCAAGAATAGCGAGTGCAAGCCGGCCTGGAGCCGGGTCGACCAGTGATGTACCTCTTGACATTCCACGTGACCGTTACCCCAACATCATGAGGCACTCTGCGCCCGTGCCCATGTCCAGAACAGCTTCGGTCGACAGCCCATGCATGCTGCTTAAGCGAGCTTCCCGTGGACCAACTTCGCGTTTGGGGGCCAGTCCGCCGGCAATCACGAACTATTTGCCGTACCAGCAGCCGGACACGATGCTTACGTGACAACCCCAATATTGAAGGGCCAGGCATGAGAGAAGCCAAAATTCAGTGTTGTGTTCTAGTGTCCTTCTCGTCATCTGCTTCCGTGCAACGCCACGTAGACTGGTGTCACACTTCCAGATTAGCCAAAGAATCATCTGTATGGGTTGAGGCTGAAGCAGCCAGGCCGCTAGTCTAAGCCCCGCCCTAATCTGGGCCCAGCTTACTACCCCGGAATGGGCAATTATTCCTTCATGGGCAGACCTGCGGCAGACTTGTGTACATTAGATGCCCAAATGGCATCATGCTTCTCAGCAGGCGTGCTACCTTACAACATGGTCGGCTTTTACACCGACCTGTAGAACCACTGTATCGTGTACTGATACTTGATGACAAACATCCCCACACGTGACCTCGTTCAAGTTCGTGATGTTTGAGGACGTACTGGTATGCGCCTGCACGCGTGCATGCACATCACGAGGTCGGAGAAAGACGCATGGTGCTGGTTAATGGATGTTGATTGATTGATGATAACAATTTATTCTGGGGGCATCTCTCGCAAAGGCAACAAAATAAAGTCTAGAGAAGAGGTCTGATCTGACACAATATGGCTGTGCACCAATCATGCAAGTCCCACCGGCTCCGATGACAGGCACAAGGGGAATAGCACAGTATGCTAGTGCTATAGCACTACGGTTTTACATCTTCAACGAGCATTTGATTCGTTATTTTGAACACAAGCTTGCTGCACTCATGATGTTGTTTGATGTATGGCTGCCCCAAGGGTTTTAGGTTGGTTTTGCATGGATGCAGCCAAGGCTCACCTCTGTTCCACATTCAAGGGTTCACAGTAGATGACTGGGTTTGCTGTAGACATGCAGCCACATCCACACTGGCTTCGTTTGCAATTTTGTTCTGACCCGCAACACCGAATTGTATGCCCGTGGTGACTGGACCAAAGTTGCATATGCACCAGCTGCACCAATCTTCCAGTCACAACAGACTCGGAAACCCAGGCTGGCTGGCAAGTGCATGCAATAAAATGGGCCCTAACGCCATCTCGGACGCCCTGTACAAAAATTGGTTCATTCTATACTAGTTCTGTTGTATGATATCTCTCCTTTTCTGCAAGATGTTCAACAGCGTTGGCAACCTGATAACTCACGCAAAGTCCTGTTTGTTGTTGGCGTAGATGACTGCTTTTCATCGCTCTTCTTCGTCTATGCTTTTTCATGGGTATTCTTCCTTCAAGCCTGCTTGAAAAGCTTTGTTGATGTGTAATATTGTTCTTGAGGCACAGTTGCCCGGCTGCTTCCATAACTCGTGGGTGGGTCAGAGTCACTGCCTTGACACCAGTTGTTGTAATGCAACACTGTCGGTATACCGTCGGGCAATGCCATGGCGGTGTGGCAAACCAGGTTCACCGCATGCGGGAAGTCTACCGGAGTACTGCTGCCTGCATGTGAACTACTAAGGTACCCAACCCAGGAAGCAGAACGAACCTCATATGCACATCATGAGGAAGGGGATTCAGTGAGGATCTTCACTGTTCAAGCTTAGCGCGTTTCGGGGTTGTTGGTCAGATCCGCTTTTCCACCGTTTACTTCACCCATTGAATGTATCTTTGCAGGTTCCTGCGCGTGTGATTCTGCCTTTTAGAGCGCAACTCTCGGCCACGGTGCGTGTTCGGAGCTTCCGGCGATGGCATGGCTCAAGAAGCTGATGCCTTCTCGGGCGGAAGAGCGGACCTTCACCTTCACCTTGCAATTTGGATCGCTGCAGCCTGAGCCTGATACTCTCTTGAAGGGCGTGAGCGCTGCTGATGTTGAAATAATCAACAAGCGCGGGAAACTTGTAGCAAAGAGTTCCACGGCCTCATATCAATCCGGTGAGCCCAATCTAGCACTACATGTACCAGGGGTTTCGGCGGCACAGAACATGCATTTGATCTCAAAGTGACGCGCCAAAACCCTACATCGCCGCAGGCGGCACCGGAGCCCGCGGTCAATCGTCATTTGAGGGCCAGCAGGGGGGCAAGTTGCCGCTGGCGTGGCCGTCAGAACAGAACAGCGTGCACTGGACATGCAAGGTCAAGCTCCTCGAAGGCTCGCATGAATGGAAGCCACAAGACGTAGGTGACCATGCCTTCGCCGACTACGGCACATCGGGGACTGGATGTGTATGCAAAACTGGCTACGGCATGTCAGTCAGATCGCAAGCCACACGACGCATGGTTGGAACTACAGGCCTGGCGCAGCGCCGCCATGTTTCAAGGTTGATCACGGACAGTGCGTAGAATATGCTCTTCACCGCAAGTTAAATGCCCTCAAATCTATTTGGTTGCCTGGACGCAGGCGAACTTGAAGCTCAGGCTGAAAAAGCCCACAGCTGGACCTGCAGAAGGATCACTCAGAGACTGGGGATTGCCAAGACGAGATGGCACATGGGAAGACTGGGGATTGCCCAGACGGCTCCCGCTTACAAAGCACGTGCCTTCTTACGACACCGAGCAGTGGCCTAGTCCTTCGCAGCCCTTGGGCCAGGCCATTGATTTGGTGTGGAGAGGCCAGGGCAACGAAAAAATCACGATACAGGTAACAAAGGCGTTTGATTGGATGTCATACGCAATGGTTGGACTGCAGCGTACGGATAGATTGCCAGCAATGGGCCATCTCTTGTCTTTATCGGAGCAGATTGGAGCAGATTGCATCACAAGCAATGAATTGTACGCCTGCATTTGGCAGCATGATCTCTGAGCTGATGTAGCGGCCCAGTTCGCCATAACAGCTTTGTACCAGCAGTCTGGCCATGCGATACCTGGCTGCCTATCTCTGGGAAGCAAGGCTGAACCAGACTTTTTCATTCCAAGTAAGAGGTCTTATGTGCATCTTGTGCCATCTGCAGGCGTACATTGCCTGTGCCGCCGGCCCCGTGCCCCCTGCGCCCATGAGAGGCCTGCTGCCTTCCACCCCGCTCGCACAGTACGATCAACCCATGGATGTGCAGCCCATCGACACACGCAGCGTGGTAAGAGGTGCCGCCGAGCAGCAAAGTCACCACTGTTGCCTAAGGCTCTGACTTGTATGGCACTTCACACGCACGCTAATCTAGCACACCAAGCATCACGATTTTACTCCCACACGCAGGCGTATAAACTACTGCTACTGGATGTTTTGCACAGACGGCAATTTCAACAAGAAACTCACACTGCTGTAGTGAGCTGTTTACACATGGCAATCGTGCGCACATCACTGAACGTGGGCCTTCAGAACTACTGTAGTGTTATTCTTTCCTTGTGCAGGACTCTTCCTCTGCAACCAGCACACAGGGCCATGACAGCGGCAGTTCCTTCGCCCACCCACTCCCCCCGGGCCCGGGCATCCTAAGCCACCAACTTGATGACGCTCGTGCGACCCTGTCAACAAACACCAGCACAGGAGGTGCAGTGCTCAACGTTGGAGAGGAGCAGCAGTTGACCGATAGTGCCATCGCCCTTCTTGCTCCTATTCTGCTTGGCGGAGGTCAGATGGAGGGCATGACGTCAGTTCCAGAGGACCCAGAGCAGGCTAGCCTTGCAAGTTCTCAATCCATGCCACCGTTGGAGGTTGCATATTCTCAGGCGTGCCTTTCCACATCGCCTTCGATCAACGCCTCTCAGAATCCGGTGCCTGCTGCGCAGCAGCCGATTCGTGTGGTTCCTGTTGCAGCCGGCGTTGTGGTCGGAACTGATGCCAAGGCTTGCGATGCCACTTTGGCCACAGGGCCGGCACAGGTGGTGAGGGAAGAGGCTGGTGGCGGACGGTTGATGGACACGGAGGGCTCAGGCCAGCTACTGCCCTTGCATGAGGCAGGGCTGAGGAAGACAGGTCAGTGCATGGCATGCAGTGGAAGCAAGGGAAGGTTCTCGAGTTGTTGACGGAATTTTGCCGTGCTACCATTGACAGATTTGGCTTTGGTTCGTGCCTCGGCTGACGTTGCACCATGACAACAAGCGTCATGCAAGTGTCATGCAAGCACGTAGGATTCAGCGAGCGAGTAGAATACGCTTTTGAAGAACAGCACATCGCGCCATGCACGTTGTGCAGGCACGCCTACATTGGGCGAGCCATCAACTGGGGCGGATGACGCTGCACCTGCAAGCGGCCCTGCTGCATCAGCTGCCGCCATCGCTACGCCGACGCATGTTGGCGTTGGTCACTTAGACGACGATGAGGCAGAGATTACTGCTGCTGCCAACGCTATGTACCAACACGGTGACGTGCATCAGCCTCAGAGCTTGGACGCCTTTGTGGCCGCAAGCGAAATTGCGGGCATCAACAATCCGTTCTCCCTTTCTTTGGCGCTCCCCGTGCCAGCTGTCGAGGCAGGCAGCGATGTGTCAGTGGCTGGGTTTGAAGCCTATCAGCAAGCAGCTGCCGAGCCGCCCACTATGGAGTCTCCATTTGGTGGTTATCTTGCCTCGCCGGAGCCCACATCTGCTGCGCCACCTCGCGTGCCTACAGCGACGACTTCAGAAACAAATGCATCAGGTACCACAGCAGCACCTCACACATCGGTTGACCTTGCAGCAGCCTTGCGCACAGCGTCATCCTTGTCCTCAGCGTTTGGTATGGATGCGCCGGAACGAGCTGAGTCCCCTCCATTGGTTGTCCGCGGCACCCGGTCAGCCGGCGCAAGCCACCCTCGCGTAAGAAAGCAGCTTTCGGTCACCTTGGTTGAGCCGGTGCACGGGTACAGCAGGCCCTCCTCGCCAGAGGTGCGCGATACCACATAAACCAATAAAAACACGAGTTCGCAGACCAAGACATTTAGACTCGTAAAAGTCAAGTCCATGCAACTGTTTGTCTCATAATGATCTGCATGCATCCCCGTTATTCGCAATCAGTCCAGAATGCGTTGGTTGCCTGAGTGTTTTGCTCGTATCTCTTGATAGCATGGAATTGGTGCGCTGCGAACTGCATTTCTCAATGGAGTCTTCACTTGTCGCCAGCATGCAGCCTTGACGATTGTGCGTCACGGAGGACCCTCTGTTGTTCAAACGCTGTCGCTCTCTTTATTGATGCGCAGGTACAGACTCCCTCAAGTCGAAGGTCTGCCAACCTTTCAGGCCTGCTGCGTTCGCATGCATCTGCTGAGCTGAAGGAGCATCTTCTGCCTACAGACATTGAGGCCGGCATGATGCCTATGGTGCATGGCTGGGTGGGCAAGGCTGGCAGCACGGAAAGCACAGGCATATCTAGCATTGGGCACAACCCCATCAGCTCTGGCAGCTATGCCAATCCAGGACTTGACGCAAGTGGTGGTAGCCCGCGTCCCCGGATGCAGCACGTGACTTGCAGTGACAGTGCAATCGACCAGCAAGCAACAGACAGCAAGTCTCATGGCTCACAAAGCACGGGGCCATCTGTAACCACAGCCAGACCCTTCGGCAGCACAGACATTGCATGCCCTGGTCCTGGAGGCTGCGACCACAGTGGTGCTATGCAGCATGAGGGGGTTATCCGGGGGCAAGTTGTCCACCCTCCATGCAGCATGACCCTATGTTGTTCACCCCCTATGCAGCATGAGGGGGTTATCCGTGGGCTAGTTGTTCACCCTCTACACAGTCCATCTGGCATGCCTGCCATCAGTGAGAGCGTTGGAGGTAGCAGCAGTGGTGCAAACACTGCCACACAGCCACCTGATCAGGCACTGGCCAGAGTCCCTGATGAAGGCGCATCTGCTGCACTTGGCGCCATGATACACAATGCAGAGCTTACTATTGACAGGGCTAAGAGCATGGATTCTGAAATCGATATTCTTCTAGACCAGCAGCAGCAGCAGTCACAGGAGGAGTTGAACGTGCTTGCAAACGCCATCACACGTGATGCCAAGGCGGCAGCAGCAACTGGCACAGGCGCTTTGAGTGCTTCCACCCATGGAAAGGCTGGTGGTGGTGGAGGTTTCAGCACATCTGCTGCGCTGGGCACATCATTGCATGCCGCAAAGATGGTCATTGACAAAGCTAAGACTGTGGACGCCGAAGTCGATATCCTTTTAGACCAGCAGCAGCAGCAGTCACAGGAGGAAACCAAGCTGCTTGCTGGTGAGAGCGCACGTGATGTTAGCAACGCAGCAGCCCACACTGAGGAACCACGCGGCGCAGGGAATGGTGCAGCTAAGGGCTTAGCTGCAGGCGCACTGGCAACTGGCACAGCAGCGGGTGCTGGCTTGGTGCGGCAGACCCCAGGTGGTGGCATGCAGGCTGTGGCTGTGGTGCGCAAGGACACCGGCATGGCGCCCAAAGATGCCCGCACTGAGACAGGCACCAGCACCACCAGCAGCACCAGCATACTTGAACAGCAGCAGCTGCCTAGTCTGGGTGAAGCCCTGCACTCTGACCGCTCAAGGTCATATCTAGCAGAGGTGGAGGCATTGGAGGCCAGGCCGCATCTGTCAACACTGGGTCTGCAGCCGCCCTTGCCCGAAGCCCAACGGTGTGTGCCTGCAGGCGTGCCCACCCGCACCATTGTGTACCAGCGTGCACAACAAGGTGCAGCAGGCCACAGCGTGCCAAAAGGGATCGGTGCGGCAGCAGGAGGAGCGGACCTTGTGTCTGAGGGTCAAGATGGCGGTTCCAAACTGCTTGTCAGCCCTCACCCACCAGCCACCACCCCACGACCAGAGCAAGCCCGGCCGCCTTCAGGCGTGTACCGATTTGCGGACAACATTGTGCGTGGGTTTGGTGGTGCGCTGGGCGGGTCAGCGCGGCACCTTCTTCAGGGGCTGCAGCGGGGCGGGCCGCTCGCAACCAACACAGCACCAGCCGGCCCCACGCCTGCACCAGCTGGCATCCACCTGCTTGTGCTGTTCACGCTGCAGCTGCTGCAACTCGCGTGGTCGAGTGCTGTTGAGCTGCCATTTGGTCAGAACCTGCTGGCCGTGGGCTGTCTGGTGGTGCTGCCCCCCGTGGCAATGCTGCAGTTGCTGATCAGCAGCGTCAGGAGCCTGGCGCGCCGTGCATGAAGAAGCTGTTGGCCGGAAAGGGTCGTGCAGTACTGGCTTGTGAAGCAGGGTGGGTCCAGGTCGCCTGCATCAAGGGCTGATTGAGCAGCACTCAAGTGGCTTACTGGCAGCCCACCAACTCAAGGGAAGCCAGTATTAGGAGCACCATTGCGCATCAGCCCCGTGACAGGCGTGCTTGCACTGGCATCAATGGCTGGAGGTTCGCAATCTAATCAGTTGGAAGTAGATCAAGAGCTTTGTAGCTGCCCTGTGTATCTCTGAAAGCACAAAAAAAAAATTGTCTGCTCAATCAATAGGCATGCTACGGGCCGACGTGGTGGTTGACAGGGAGATGATTTGACTGCAATGACTGGTTGAGAAGCTGCTGATAAACAGCGCGCATCGGGTTGTGAGGTTGTGAGATAGGGCGCTAGGCGCGCCTGTCAATCTTTCCACAGGACAAAAAAAAAGAAGTTTGCCATTTCTGGGACAGTTCCTGGGACTGACGCTGGCACCGGTGTGTGTCAGCAAAAACATGTGTATGAGTGAGTGTGTGTGTGTGTGTGTGTGTGTGTGTGTGTGTGTCTCAATCCCATACGGGGTTAACCGCGGGGTGACCATCACGTGTTGTGGTAGACGGTGCATTGCCACTTCTGGGACAGCAAACCAGGACTAGACATGAACTACAGCGTCAAAAGACAAACGGGTGTGTGACCCGTCTGACCTGTATACCCCAGAAGTCGGTAATGTATGTCGCAACACTCAACACGCAACACTCAACAAAACGAAATTGTCCCAGAACCGGCAAACTTCTTGGTTGAGTAGGAGACTGTAACACACTCACTCCGTTGGCTTGGCTAGGGATAAGGCTGCAGAAGGGGGCGAAAGGTAAAAATAGTTTGATGTTTCTGATTGCTGTCGTGGAAGGAGTTCGAAAGCGCTCGCTTGGTGCCCTGGGCGCGCATTCACACGGACAAGGTGCACATTTGTCACCGGTCATGGGGCCTGTACAGTGTGTACCACTGCAGCGGCCACTGCAATGGGGAGTCTTTGTCGGTGTGCTTCATGTTCAGGTCAACTGCTGCAACTGCGCCATGCCCATGTGTGGATTGATTGCTGTGTCGAAAAGCTGCAAACGGCTACAGAGCAGCATTGTAACATATATGTGTGTGCGAGAGAGTTTTATGAGCCTCTGGCAGTGTGTCGGTGTGTTGGCGGTTGGATAAGCAGGGATAGCTGCTTGACTTGCAACACGGGTTGAAGCTGTCACCCAGCATGCAGATCTGGGTGACTGCCGTGCTTGATACGCAGGTTTGGGTTTACCAGGACATGGTTTGTGTAGGGTATTAAGTAGCATCCAACTACCGAGTCCATGTGGGGGTTATGAGGGCCTTTGTTCGTAATCAATTATGTGCCACTATGGCGTTGTGCCTCAGATCTTGACAGTTTCACCTTTTGAGGGCAATGTGTCATTTGCAGTCCATGTTGACAATGGACGATGTGAATACGGACATGTAACCCTACCTCGTCTGGCTGGTATCATACTGATACTGAGCATGCCAGTGTGGTTTTGTATCGGGACCAGAAACGCCTCCCATGCACGCATGCCCTTGTGCTGTGTCGTCAAGCTGTGGCTAGCCTCGTACACCACATCCATCAGTGGCACTGAGTCAAGGTTTACGTTTAGCCTCAAGGCCAAGTAGCAGTTACAGAGTCAAGGAGCAAGACATAAAGCGCCCTTGTTCAGGGCTGCTGGTATCCCAATCCAAAAAAGTTGACTGATTTGGACACAGGGCAAGCCAAATCACGCATGTGCACGTCAAATCAAGCTACCTGACAAACTACATGTACCAACTCGGCACCCCTGCTATTGTGGCACAATGTGGTGGTTTGCAACAAGTGGTGCGCCTGTCCCACAAGCTTTCTATGCAGATTCAAGATCTACACATACACACCCAGGGTAAGTATCAGGATAGGTAGCGCACGTCGCTTTTCCTGCACCCTCTGCGCGCTTATTGCCAGGTTCCAGCTGCACCTATGGTATGCGTGCGCCTACGAGAAACAGTCATTTGTTTATGCCACCACACACTTGATCAGGTTGCGTTTGTGATGAGGTTCTTTGCATGCAGTTCACAAGGCATAAGCCCGCTCATACCGTCAGGGCTGGTGGTTTGGTACAGATTGCGTTCATCCTATACTACAGCAGACTCATCTCACACTCTTGCTCCTGCATGACAGGACGTGGAACAAACCCATGGACTGGTCGTACTGATGCGTGACTCAGCACCCTTAGACTCAGCGCCCTTACTAGTGCGTGACCTTGCCGCACTAGCGCTTCAAATCTGCACTCTTGACGCCCTGTGGAACGGGTTTAGAAGAAGCCTTCTCCGCCGTCGTCTCCGTCCAAAGCTGCCCCCAGCATCATGCCTCCCAGCAGCCCGCCCCCAACGCCCAGAGCAGCCGCCCCCGCCATACCCATGCCGCCGCCGCCGTGCTGCTGGTGCTGCTGTATCACTGGAACAGGCAAGGTCCAGGCACAGGCCTGTCGGTGGTCCCATGGGCGTGTGATACAGGCCTATCCCAGCTTTGACTTGTAGGGTCAGTTGCTGCGATGATCACTCCAAACAACTAGCCCAGTCTAAACGAAACGACACTGATACCTGTGGCCGTGTGTGCGACGCAGCGCTGCCCTAGAAAGCACTACTGCATATTCAAAGTTCCTGTCCTTGCCTTGCTTTTGCACACAGAGTTATGATGCCATCAAGCTGATTTGCACAACAATCGTATTTCTGCCCAGATGTGACCTGTCCTGCCCCTAGGAATCACTCACTCGGCTGGCCATACCCGTAGCCTGGGGGTGGAGCTGGTGCATAGCCGTACCCTGGGGCCGGTTGGGCGTAGCCATACCCTGGAGGTGGTGGTCCATACCCTGGCTGGGCGGGGTAGGCATGAGGGTTATCTGCAGGTTCAACAGGTATAAAGATTAACTGGTGAGGGCCAAAACACTTCTGGCTTATCTTCTCTTTCTAGCAAAACAGCCTCAGCCCAAAGCAAAACAAGCGCTACCATTACCCCTGGTGGCTGCATGGAAAGCGTAGTTGGCACACTGGAATGGTGCTTCCTCTGAGTCAGGATCTGTTGAGTACCCGAGATACTGTTTCATGCATGTTCGGCCCGATCCACACGGCCGCTGCTGAGCCATAAATGGAGGGCCATAAATGTGTGGCCAGTGCAGAGTTGCGCACAGGGCTGGCTGGTAGGGTTAGAGAGAGGGCAGGCTGGTAGGGTTAGAAAGAGGGCTGGCTGGTAGGGCTAGCGAGGGAGTTTGTACCTGAGCAGCAGCCATGTACTGTTCTGTACATCATCTAGCATCCGGGCGCCATTTCACCTTCTTAATTCGGAATGCGTCAGGGGGCCTAACACCACCAGACTGAGTCACGTCAGATTGGGTCAAACTTGAGTTGTCGTACACTACACATGTACCGCACGTTGTTCACAAAAAGGCTGTGCAGGGCCCACTGGACCTTTCATGTACTCACGCACGCCATTTGGAGTGCTGGCTCCGCAGCCCATTGTCGGTTGAGTGCAGCTTCCCGAAAGACAAGTCGTCTGGGATGCAGCTGCCTGGCGGTCTGGCGGTTCTCTGGGCTGGGAATAGGGGCTGGGAATAGGGACTGGGAATAGGGGCTGGGAATGGAATGTTCTTCCTCTTGATTTGAGTAAAGCCTCTTGCAAACTCGAAGCAAGAACAGTTAACGTTGCCGTACGTTGATCCGAACTCTCGTCTGGCTGCGTTGACTTCTCTGGTCGTCCTGAGATTGCCCTGGTTCTTTTCTCTCACCGTGACTGTGACTATCGGACAACTTGTCACGAATCAATCACGGGAACCAATCACAGCAAAATCTAGCTTGCTCTTCCTACGTTTGATGCTCCCCCAACCAGCCCACAGCAAGTTGTAGATTGCTCTTCCAGTGTGTATTGGCTCGCGTTGTCAGGCCTCTGCTGCGAGGCCAGGCGGCTTGTTTCGTCACTTGCATTTCTTCAGTTGCTTTCTTGCACAGGATAAGTCAGGGCGGTACCTACGTTGTCCCCCATGTCCAGTGGCGGTGCACGGTGTCAACATACATACTTAGGCCTGCTGTTGAAGGTGCCTTCTGCGCAGAAAGATTGGAGGAGCGTTGTATGCAGGTCATGAAATGCAAGAAGGGCACAACACGGCTGAAGGAGTGCTATTCAAGGAGGGAGTGCACACCAGGAAGCACGTCCAACGCAGGTATCAATTACTTGCGCAAACTGTAGCACTTTCTCCTAGTAAAGGGGACTCTAGCCATGTCAGCAACGAGGTGCTACACGCACGCTTGGCTGCATCAAAAATTCAATTTCTTATGTTCAACACCCAGCAGCATCACTCTCGACAGCAGATCAGGTTGGCCAGGCTATCAGTGCGCCAAGAATCGGGCGTTTCAAGGCTGACCGCCACTCTCATGCGTGCTTGCATGGTCTCCAACTTTGAGGATTGCTATTTGCAGTTGGCGCGCATGCCGAAATTCCTCTCGCATGTGCATGAAGCTGAGCAAACCGGCATATGCCTTTCTCTCAGGCACATGTATCATCCATGGAGGGTTCCATCAGCCAGCACAACTTGGCATTCAATACCATCAACGATAAAACGATAAATCCAGGCTGACCCTGCCTTCGTCACGCTGCTGTCGTCTCGCCTTGCACCGGCTGTCGACACCGCTTCTGGGCCACCTCCTGTGAACACAACACACACACACACAAAAAAAAAAAACACAAAAACACAGCATTGACTGAGTTGTCGTAGCGGGCACACAAGTATGCTGCACAACAAAGTCTGTGCCACCCTGCGTTGTTGTTTTGTGTTGTGCCAGCCTTACTGCCGTTCACTTCTTTCCCATGGCACTGGAAGTAGCCCTGCCCTAGCCAACCGTGTCAGCAGCCCTCTTAACCTGACCGCCTGCCAGTTTCAACCAATCTCCAGAATGCTGTCTCGATCCCAATCTACTGCCAATCTACGCGCAGCAAATATATGCGTTTACTTACAATCTTCTCAATCATCTGGTCTGTCTCTGCCTTGTCCACCATGATGGCGATGCTTGACTTGCCCCTCCATGCGCTGAGCGCCATGGGGGCATTGGCCATGAGGGCGTCCGTTGCCCCGCCCCCCGAGGACAGGCCCAGGGCCTCGGCGTCCGCCACGCGCAACAGGCACAGCACACACCCTGCGCGGATGGCGGTCAGCTGGGATAGGACCTGCGGGGTGAAGCAGGGAGGTGCGATAACCACTCACTGGGCAGGCAGGCGGGGCAGACAAGGGCAGGACAACTTCCGGCTTACGGTTTGAAATGCAAGCAGCCTCGTGCAATACACCAACGACGAGAACAGCATACCCCTGCAGTCACCAAAGTTGCAAGCGAGTCTGCAGCAGCTAGATAGAAGATGTACATCTCCATGTACGTCTCCAAGGACAACCTGTGATGCGAGCAGCACTGGCAGCACATCCTCATGCCGTCATCAGCGCACAGCAAGCGCACACCCCGCACAGTCATCAGGTTGTAAGCATGCTTTTGTACCTGTGACAGCACGGCTCGTACCTCGGGATCAGTGATGGGCCCCGGTCTGCGCGTTGCCCCGGGCTCGGCCGGCGGTGCGGGCGGCTGGGCGGCAGCAGCAGACCGCAGCATGAGGTGCCTGTCCCGCAGCAGTGCCAGGAAGTCCTCTAGTCCGAGGAACACGCGCTGACGTGTCACGTACGGCAGGAGATAGGGCAGCGCCTCCTGTGGAACACAACCAGGAGGGGGCGCAGTGCTTATCAACCCATCCTGTTACCAGTTGCTTGCGTTCCTCCTACATCGACCTCTACATCGACCTCTACATCGACCTTTGCATCGACCTTTGCATCGACCTCTGCATCGACCTCTGCATCGACCTCTGCATCGACCTCTGCATCGACCTCTGCATCGACCTCTACATCGACCTCTGCATCGCTCCTCATTTGTCAGAAGAGGCCGCAGCGCAGCATTTTTCGGCTTGGTTCATGCTGACTCTACTCATGCTTCTCATTGGTTTCTGAATTGATATGGTGCCCAGCTGCTCGAATCGTAGGACCCGCATCATGTGTGTCATGCAGATGTGGACGGAGCTTAAACGTACCCTTGACCCGAGTTCTTTAGCTCAGATCCGGAGCGAATGGCAAACTGCTAGGCGCCTTGAAGCAGCGAATGATATACCGTCACCTGTGTCCATGCTTGCAAACTGCCAATTGCAGA
Source organism: Chloromonas sp. AAM2 (assembly GCA_004335635.1). Taxonomy (NCBI): domain Eukaryota; kingdom Viridiplantae; phylum Chlorophyta; class Chlorophyceae; order Chlamydomonadales; family Chlamydomonadaceae; genus Chloromonas; species Chloromonas sp. AAM2. The sequence continues at coordinate 2,838 of QAXH01000925.1, read as the reverse complement.
GTAGTGCAATCACACAGAAGCCTCAGTTGTGTCAGCCGCGTTGCAAGAGACTATGCTTAAGCTCAGCAATGGGTTTGGATCTGCACGTAGAGTGCTTTCCCTTACTTGAGTGATGCGGTAGGCACACTGTGAGGCAATGGTTGAGTCCCCTAGCGCCCCCGCAGGCGCCACCGCCCCCTCGCCCTCCTTGACGTCCTGCCGCTCAAACACCTGACGGGAAGAGACAGAGGGGCCAGCATGACGTCACGACTATGACCGTTGCATTCAATGGCTAGATTCAGTTACAAATTTCGGGCAGGGGCTAATCCTCCAAAGGAATTGCTATGGTCACGTGCATCAGGGTGCTGGAGTGAGCACATGGATGACTGTCGGCCTTTCGTTAGTAATTTGATAGCAAGTTGTTGCTTCAGCACTTCTAGAACACACTGCCAGGTGCACGTTAGCTCTGTCGCCCATGCACGTGGAGTGAGCACATTCAACAACAGAGATTGTGTGCGCTGCAGAACCAGTAGAAGCAATTTGCCTATCAGCAACTAGCCGGCCCATACATGTGACCGTATTGTGCTGATCACACCAAGAGAAAAAACTTGGCTTCCAACACCAACAGAGTATCCCTTGTCTCGCGGCTCTCATCATCAGCTGTGCAGGACCATAAGCACACTGTCAGAAGCAGACCATCCTCTCTCCGCATGTGAGTGGCCTTGCCCCACCTTGAGCCCCGTTGCGATGATCTTGAGCTGCTCCGCCCTGTCCATGATCATGAGGTCCCTCAGGCTCCGGCTGATGAGGTACATGCGCTTGGGCCGCTCGACCTCCAGTGTGCGACACACAACCTGGGTGAGGAGCGGGAAGCCGGGTTGCAGCCCAAAGTACTCCTGGATGGGCTGCGATCAAAGCCAGAGCAGGAGAACGATTATGTAGTTTCATGCTGTTTTCCCAGCCCAGGAGGACAAGAGTGGGAAGTGGTTTCATTGCTTTTCAGCAGCAATGTATTGAGATGTGACATGTAGGAGGTTGGCCGGGGGCGCCAGGAGGCGGTACAGGATGATGGAGGCGGGTCAGGGCAAGCGAAGCTGCAGGGTACGATGTTTTGATTTGGTTTGGTGTGGTTTGTTGTGTGTCTGACTGTGCCTGACCTGCAGAAGGCTCATGTCCTCCACAGGCACAACGGGGTCGATGTGCCGGTGCTTGCCGCCGTCCTCTCGTCCTCTGCCGCCACCACCCCTGCACAGCACGCCAATATGCAAATACACGGCTGTCAAGGTCGCAGTGTACAGTGTACAGTGTCAAGCTGCGAGGCAGGTGATGGTCTCGTGCAGGCGCCATGTCATGCACACCTTGACACCGGTTCCCTCAACTCTCAACAACCAATGCACCTTAGCTCCGAACACATCATGTGTACGATTGCAGTTCAGTTTTCCAACCGCAAGTCGTTCCTTTCAAAATCAGCTGCAGCTACACCACATCACATCACTCACATCAACCCACACCCAATTGAGTTTGTGTGTAATCTCGAGCTATAGTTAAATATCCCAAACCTCACCCCACGCAACCTCACCCACCTGATCCAGGAAGCAGTACGCGCCCCAGCGCCTGCGGACCGCGCCCCCTCCCCCTCCCCGCCCTCCTTCTCAGCCCCATCCACTGACA
>QAXH01000924.1:833-21152 GCA_004335635.1 Chloromonas sp. AAM2 | reverse complement strand
CTGCTCCACCCATCGCAGCTAATCCTCCTGCGGCCCCTCCTGCTCGTGCCATCTCCCCTCTTGCTCGTGCCATCCCAGGGCCAGAGCAAAGCGTCGCTTTTGGTGTCCCGCTTGCTAATCCATTCAGAAATTCATAGCCATCCCACTGGATGGAGGTCATGAGTGCCAGGGGTGTGATGTCTGTATTAGGGAGGGGGACTGGTACTAAAGCCACCGAACGCTGGGTGCAACACTGGCGGCAATGATGCCTGCAACACTGACAGAGCAGCACGTGACCTGTGCCAGTCACAGACTTGACTCAAACTTGCTTTCGACTTGCCATTTGATGCCAGATTTTGGCTATTCGACTAATATTGCGTTCAAGTAGAAATTAGCGGCAAAATGATAAAAAAAAATCGACTAATTTTCGCGTTTGCTGTAAAACTTCTCCGCCTCCGGCAGGGCTCGACTGATTTTGCATTTTGACCGGATTCATGCGCTGATACGGTATTCATTGCCAAGTGAGATAATTATCACTTGCGCTTACATCAGCGTAGCCGAAACCGCATAGCGCTGTGTAAACGCTTGAATTGCATTTGGTTGTTTGCTACCGGGTAAAACAGATAAAGTTTGCCAGTTCTGGGACAATTCCTGTCAACACCGCCAGGAACCAGTGTTGGTGATGTGTGTTGTGGGGGCCAAGTGTGATTGGGTGTATTGTGGGGGTATGGCGGACACACACTTGACAGGGGGTGGGCCACGTGCCATGGACATGGCGTATATTGTGGATGGATGAAAGCGCGTGGCAGCTACCTCCATGTAGCTTCACAGTCGTGGCCGGTCAGAAGTGCCGCCGTATCGTCCACCAATACAACTCAAAAGCATAGTGGCACTCATTCACTGGAGACATGACCCGTCACGGTAACCACGTTTGTCCCAGAAGGGCTACCACTGTAAACCACCAAAAGTTTGCAAGACGCAAGAATTGTCCCAGAACTGGCAGACATCATTTTTGTAGCTGGCAGAGCATCTCGGCCAATAGCACAACAAACGTTGGATTATTATGAATTCAATTTGGAGGCCTTTAACCTTTAGTCCTTCGCCTTTAGCCTTGAGGCTGTAGATTGAGACGAGCAGGCCAGCAGGCATGTTCAACGACAACTACTGTATACCATCTGCTTGAGGTCAACTCCACGACAAGCTGTCAGAACAGCCAATTCAACGCAGGCATGTTCGACATCAATTCAGGTGCCAGAGTATGAGGTAGGTGAACCACACACTGTCCGGAAATGTGTGACATGTCAGGGCAGGGTTGAAGGTATCAGGTTGAAAGCCCACAGTTCAGGCTGTCTCGTCTACCAGCCTGTACACCTTTACCAGCCATCTCTGCACTCCAGTAGCAACAAGAAGAATGCTCGTCAACAAGGCCTTCACACCCAACGCTGGAGCGATGCGCGCAATGGGGCCCCGGCGCCTGGCGCTGTCCGTGCGACGTGCGCCTTTGCAGTGTGCAGCGCTGTTTGGCGGATCAACTGCCACTGCTGGCTCCTTCCACGATTTTGAGGTGAATTCCGTCAAATGATCCGATGGGCGATCTGTGGCTAAGGGAGTGGGTGTGCGTTGAAGCCATTCACAAACCTCTCACAAACCCCTCTCAAGCCCGTCCCCGACACAACGACGATACTCAACAGCAATGTATGGCTAGGGGCACAATCTTTGGTTCATCACCCATCTCTGATTTGTTCCACAGGTCAAGGACATTGATGGCAAGGTGACCAAGCTCAGCAAGGTGAGCTGCAATCAGCACTCTGACATGGCCCATATTGCAAGCTGGTGCGCAGATCCAGCCTATGAATCTCCACCTGCAACTCACATGCTGAACATCGCCCTTGCTGTCGTACCCACTACGCAGTTCAAGGGCCAGGTCGCGCTCGTTGTCAACCTTGCTTCAGCATGTGGATTCACCAAGCAGGTATGTCCGTGAGGGCGTCTCAAGTCTGCATGAGCTGGATCAAGGCCTGGGCGTTATGCTGGCGTCATGAAACTCTGGATAATGGCTGACATGGTCACTGACTGATGTGCTGGCTGGTGAATAAGACGGGCTGACGCGGCCATACAACCATTGAGTTTGATTACCACCCGAAACCATATTCCCAGAAGGGCCTATGGGACGCAGCAGCTGGGTGCGGGCCGACTGCAGCACAGCTTAACCAGGCAACCAAGACCAGCGAAAGAGAAGTGGATGCCTGCAAAGCCAGCACATTTTGAATTGATTTGCCAGTTTTGAGATGCTGTGTTCTGGGTCTTGCATTCGTTCAGTGCATGCTCTCCCTCACCCATTGCCTCCCTCTGGCACACTCACACGTCTCACCACCAGTAGTAGGGCCGTATGGGGGTTGTAGAAAGGGCCATTCTGACCTGGGCTGCTTGCTGTTATTGACTGCTCTGAGCGTTAACGGTTCAGCATATTCCTGGGCAATCATAGCTTATTCCACCCGTTTGTCCTTGCAGTACGAGGACCTTGAGAAGCTGTACCGCACGTACAAGGGCAAGGGCTTCGTGGTGCTAGGTGCGCGGGGACAGGGAGCAGGTGGTGCAGGGCAGACGATGCACGTGATGGCACAGCTGCATCGTAAAGAACGATCAGTGGAAAAGAAATGATAAACCGTAAGATAAACGTCAGCACAACTGGGGTCCTAGGAGACCTGTTTTCCTTCTCAAGCGTCACGCTGATAACAAAAAGACTTGAGCTGCCCAGAGCATCCGTGCATTTCAAACAGGGTTTAGTGCTATGGGGTGGACATGCACTGCAAGCAGGTGTGTGCAGGCCTGCGATTGTGCGAGTTTCAGCGCTGCGTCGACCCCGCTGGCACCAGCGCACTGCCTCCCTGCCTTCTACTGCCCGAACCAGCATCTGATCCGCCGCTTGTCTGCTGGTCACGCTGCATGCAGGCTTCCCTTGCAACCAGTTTGGCGGCCAGGTGCGCCACCATCACACGCATAGACTCCATGCACTCATGTCCAGCGTACCGACAGCGGGTATTGAGCTAACCGACAGCTGTGGCCTGTGGCCTGTCGCCAGTGTGACTGCTGCCAGCTGATGTGTGCAGTGTGGCACTGCTGTGTCCGTGTGCAGGAGCCAGGCAGCAACCAGGAGATCAAGAAGTTCGCTTCCTCCAAGTTCTCAGTTTCATTCCCTCTGATGAGTAAGGTGAGTGTTGCACCAGCCCATACAGCCAGTGCGCCTGGCGTTCTTTACACGGAGCAGCCTGCTGCGATCCAACTGCTGCTTGTGTGCACGGCATGAGGCAGAGTTCTTGCGTACGGTTGAAAATGCCTGGCTTCATCAGTGGACAGAAAGATGTTTTGATCAATTGAAAGTTTTGCGGTCCTTCTGTGTGACATACTGAAGTGGTTGCATGCCGTGCGTCTTGGGCTTGGGCACTGGAAGCTATGCAGGGCACCAGCCAACACAACTGGGGGCTGTTCCTGTTCCTGACATGGAGGATAGGCAGGGTGATGACGTATGAGTGAGAACGATGTATTCATGAACACGGTTCAATCCACCTGCACGTTCCTGCCTGTCTCGCAGGTGGACGTGAACGGTGCGGGCGCGGATCCCGTGTTCAACTTCCTCAAGGAGTCCAAGGGCGGCATCCTGGGCAACGACATCAAGTGGAACTTCTCGTGAGTGGAGCTGGCCGGGCAGCAGCCCGCCTACACCCAGTGCCCCACTAGCAGACGTCACATCAGGAACTGCACATGCGCCTGTCCTGGGCTGCAGTGGCGGTGTGCGCTGGACACCAATGCTGGCTATGCCGTGGCCAATCATGCTGTGACCAACCGCTCTGATGCGTCTTCATGCCTTGATGATTTCATTCCCCGTTCGCGCATGTGGGGATCTCGATACATGCCTTGATGTACCTGCCCTGTACCGTCCATGCCCATGCTGCCATAACTTTTTTGTGCTCTCTTGTTGCTCTGCAGGAAGTTCCTCGTGGACAAGGACGGGAAGGTGGTGGGCAGGTGAGGCCTCACGGGCGGGCAGTGAGCTCGGCCCAGACACGTGCAGTGGTACTCATGCACTTCAGGGCGATGCACGTCATCGCTGTTCTCTCACACAGGCAGCTGACTCCAGTGCACACTTGCTCCTCTATGCAGGTATCCATCTACGACCGAGCCTTCCTCCATTGTCGGCGACATTGAGAAGCTGCTCTAAACCCGCATTAGCGACCACTGTACATAGCCTGCCACATTCATGAAGTTTTCAGGCCGGTTTAGTGGCAGCCTTCTCGTGTCCAGTAATTGTTGATCATTTATATCAAAACATGGGAACGCGGCACTGGATTCATAATCTGTTCCAGCCATGATCTGTATAAGACTGTATGGACAGACTGGTTGAAGGAAATGTATCACAATGTAACAGCTGTTGACTACTATCTCATCACCTGTTTGAACTTTCTCTCACATGGACAGACAGGCCAGCTGGATGCGGCCAGAAGCCACTTCGCTGACCTGCTACCAACCGAAAGGAAGACTCTGTAATGGGCGTCATGGAAGCCTGAGTCGCATACACACAAAACCACTCAGCACCTCATGGTTACGACTTCATTGCCCGAGTGTGAGCAGTGACAATGAGAGTCGGTTGACAATGATTTCGATCAGAATTGTTGATTATTGGACACTGACTCGGTACGTTCTGGTTGGTGCTTCAGTCAATGGAGCGTGGTGGCACAGTTCCTGTGAGAACCACACACAGCAAATGGCATCCCAAGACTGACACTTGCTCCCCACAACGGGCACGGACAACACTGAATACTGACTTGTGTTCCTGTGATCGGTTATATGCCTAGCCGAAACCACCTAGCACTGTGCAAAGGGAATTCAGAGAGCCTACCTGTCCTGCATCCACCGGTATGCAACGACAAAATGATTAGCCACTGCCAGGCCCTAATACGGTTGCAAAGGAAGGCCCAGACTTTGCTTCCCGTCCTTTGTTTCTAGCTACACCTTCTGAACCCATGCCTGACAAACTTTGGCAGTACGCCTTTGTTTGTCCACAGTGCTTTGGCTTCTGTGTTCTTTGCCCGTTGCGCCTTGCAGTTGCCTTCTGTTGCTCAGGGTTAGTTAGGACGGTATCCAGCCTCGTCTCTTGCATGCTAACCATATCAAATGAAGGAAATAGCTGTAAAAGCCGGGTCATCAAGGTTCTGCGGCATACAAAACAGGCATCCATATGCAGCGCTTCCAGATCGTTGGGTGCACAGTCGCCACGCGTGAATATGTTCTGCTGTGCTACGGCAGTGCTAGGTGGTCTGTGGGCAGGCGATGCGGTACACTGCTACACGCAACTCTGGGAACAACTCGGTCAGTGGCGGGGGCGAGGGCGGCGGGGTGTCCACCCACGGCTCCCTGACTTCCTCACAGCTCAGGCCCACACCCGAGGGGCCTAGCTGCTCCATGAACTCGAGGTCCAGGTGGTCGAATCTGTGCCGCGAGTGGCAGTAGAGCGTGACCGTGTGCGGGGCAGAGAGCTGCTGAATCACGTGGGGCAGCAGACGCGACCCGACGTGGTTGTAGATGAGGTCACTGCAGGCGGTACAGGAATTGTAACATGCAGGGTGTAACAGCGCAAGAAGCCATCAGGCGCACGCCACGCACTATGCTCTTGTGTAACGCAGTTGCTTTTACATGCCAAAGCTGCTTGCGCTACCCGCCAACCCAAGGGTCGCAAACAATTGCAGCAGACAAGGGGCACGTGCTGCTACAGTGCTGCACACCCTATGCTCAGGCAGACGTCATGCACCTTGACGGACGCAACCCAGACTTGACATCAGCCGGAACTGCATAGCACTGTGTAAAGGGGTTTAGAGAGCCCACCTGTCCTACACATCCACCGGTGTATGCAGCGACAAAATGATTGGTTGGTCCCCTCGAAGCACGTTCGCATCCCGCCCAAACATCGCCGAGTTCCAGGGGCCGCACAATCGTTCTGGCACGTTAAGATGTAATGCTGAACCTCTTGCCCCAGACTCTTATTTGCCACAACCGCTCACCTTCCTACAATGAAGTCCCATTGCGTTGACAGGAGCTGCACCAGGTCACACACCTTGCTGCTGCTGTGGCCGACACCCCGCGCTGACGCCTGCTGGTCACACCCCTGACCACTCCCCTGACTGTCATTCCCCGAGTGCTGTTGACACTGTTGAGATTGCGCACCTGTGGAACCAACGCAACACAGTGACCGTCACACAAGCAGCCGTTAAGACAACACCCAGCTCGAGTTCAGTACATGATGCGCTCAGTGCATTTGGGCACCCCTAATGCAACCATTATAATAAATAAATAAATAAATAAATAAATAAAAGTATATATATATAAATAATATAACCAAATACGCACAAATCAGCTGCATCAGAAGGTTGTCTGACCAGGATGAGGAATTTCATGCCCGTTCGTAGCATGCATCACCTTGTAGACCGTTCAGCGGACACTTGCATGCCGCCTTTGCCCGCCGCCTGGCCTCCGACAGCACTTGGCTTCCGGGTGCAAAGTCGCTCCAGTCACACTCCAGGCTTGTCACGTGGCCCATGTGCGGCAGGTGTTTGTTGGCGCTGATGTTGTGGCGCAACCAGTCCAGCGCACCCCCGGAGGCCTGCGGGATATCCAGCGCCTATGCCATCAGCACAGGCCTTCTTGGTAGCAGAGGACTTACAGCCTAGCTTTGCTTTTGCATGCGTGCACCCAGCTGTGTTCGAACGTGCATCCATGTTGACCTTAGGAGCACGCCCGTCTGTGCCGACTTGCCTAGTCCAGGTTGCTGTACCCTCACACTGCCTGTGAGTGCGAGATACACATGCCCGCCATATCCCTTTCACAAGAGCTTTACCGAGTTCTCAGTGCCGTTTGCCAGTGTGACTGACAGGTGCCATCACAGACTGCTTACATCAGCCTAGCCGAAACCGCATAGCACTGTGTAAAGGGGATTCAGAGAGCCCACCTGTCCTGCATCCACTGGTATTATTACTGTTTTTACCACTTGTCAAGGGCTGCTGGCAGGCCTGCCTGTTGTGCACGCTGAGCGTTACATCACCCTAGCCGAAGGGACATTAACATCAATACTACCAAAGTGACAGGTCACACGCGAGCGTTACAGTGGTCACACGTGTTCACCTGTTCTGTGAGGCACACACAGGCTGCGTGCGGCAGGTTGCGCGCTACGTTGAGCCCCAGGAAGCCCAGGCCTGCGCCCAGCTCTAGCACGCGCACACCGGGTGCCGTCAGGCCCAGAGGCACGCACATGCCTGCAGCAGATGCAAGCTTGGGACTTCATGCCCTCACAATTCTGAGGAACTGCATTCTCTTGTAGCAGATGAGGGAACACATGCTCTTATGCAGCTGGGCAACGTCAAAGGCTGCACATGCCAAGCCCACATATACTTGCTGGCCTGTTTACAACACTGTCAGCTATATTACGCTGTGACTGGCGCCCGGAACGTTCCTATGCCAGTGGCAGCATGCAGAGCTGTCCTGCCCACCTGCCAGGTACTCGCAGCACCTGACTGCCGCCGGCCACAGCTGCCCTCCGGTCGTGTCCAGGTGCTTGTGCGTGCTCACGGAGACATCAGACAGTTCCCACTGGTGCGCAGGGCTGCTTGGGGGCTGCTCAGGTGGGGTGGGCTCATGCAGAGGCTGCATGTCCACCCTGGGTCCCTCGAGCTATATCACAAGGCTAGGTTAGGAAACTTCATCTGACATGCGCCGCTATCTGATGGTTTCTGCGTGCATGAGGCTAATGCAGGTGAACGGAACAACATCGAGACCTGACAAACCTCTCTTGTTGAAGGCAAGTGAACACAGATTTATGGACGCCAGGGACGGCAGGGAGGATCGACTCCTACAAAATGTGCATCATTAAAACACGCCGCGACTACGGCTGTAAACCGCGACCAAACCAGATGTACGCAAGCCCTACCTCAGCCTACCCCCCTCCCCCTGCAGTTACATCAGCCTAAGCTGAAACCGCTCAGCGCTGTGGTCTCGTGCGCATAACAGCAACATGTACCAATGAAAGGTTTATGATTTGAACTCCCAGGGCACCAACAGTGTATCCTGACCTATTTGCCCCTCATGGGGTGGTCTATTCGTGAGGTGAGGTAGGGTAACGGGCAGAGTAGCTGGCATGCGTGTATGCACGCCCTGCACCAGCTGCCATCAGTAGTCCATGGTGCACAGAAGCACAGCAGACCAGGTGTGGTGTGATCAAACTGCCGTTGCATCCGTGAACATGGCCTTTGGAAGAGTTTAGATAGAGTGACATGCGGGGTGCAAGGCAACGCTTGTTGCTGCTGCTCACCCCACTTGCATTGTGTGCCGCAGTGCCGGCTGCGCTACAAGTACAGGCGGCGCACGCGCACCATCACCACAGCACTTGATGAGCACTACATTCGGGAGGACATAGCATGCGGCATCCAGGTGAGCACTACATGCGGGAGGACATCGCATGCGGCATCCAGGTGAGCACTACATGCGGGAGGACATCGCATGCGGCATCCAGGTGAGCTTGGGGGGATGCAGGACAGCAGGCAGGCAGGGAAGGATGCACGCACGTTCTTTAGGTGGCCGTCAGAAGGCACACAGAAGCATTTCAGCCGCATGCAAACAGGTGCACCGGACGCAGGCCCGGTGGACTGCTGCCCACACATGCACACCAGCCAGACGTCAGTGTGTCACGTCCCGCCGCCTGCCATTGTCGCTTTGGATGCGTCGGGGACTCTCACCTTGGTAGCTTACATGACCAGAGCATTTGTCAGGCACCAGCATCAGGAGGCAAGGCTTTAAAGCATCCGTCCCTCACGGCACCTACTTTGATGCCAGCCGTGTTGTGCCTTTTCCCAGGGCTGCCCCCACTGCACCGCTTCCCTGCCCCTTCCCCCCCACGTGCCCCTGGTGTCCCCCCCGTCCCCCCGGTGCCCCCTTGTGCTGCCCGACGGCCCGGCCCTGCAGCAGTACCTCGAGCTGTGGGAGGCGCCGGAGGTGGGAAATGTGATCGTCACCACCACGGCAACGCAACAGGTAGGCGGAGGGGCATAGCAACCTGTAAAGGCTTGATGGACGCAGCAGCAGTGTAGAGACCGACAGCATGGTGCGGACACGACGCAGATTGCTGTACACGCAGAACAAGTCGGTCATGACGTAGGTCTGAAGGAGCATGGCCTGATGCACGTTGGCATGGTGCGCATGTGTGCATGCGTGCATGTGCTTGCAGTTTCTCCACAAGGCGGGTCTGCGTCAGGCTGCACGGCTGCGGGCCCTGTACCGCGACCGACGCCGCTCCGTGCATCTGTTCGACGATATGCACTGCGCATGGACAGCCGGGTGCGTGGGGGTGTGGCTGAGCAAGGGGAGCATTATCAGGCCGGGGCTGCGCACACACGCACATGAGGAGTCAGGGACGGGTGGTGGGCGACCTGGCAAGGCACAATCCAGCAGGCGATGGTATGTGGGCCATGCAGGGCTGCTTGTAGGTACCCAGGCCTTGCCATCAGACCACCGTTCGCTCCCCTTTTGCCCGCAGCGGAAACAGTCTGCTGCCCGCCGCTCACTTCTACGCCCACCACTGGACACCAGAGGGCGCTGCACAGGCCGCTGCGGGTGGCCCACTGGTGGTGATCGTGTCAGATGCCCTGGCGGGTGTGACCACACCACAGGACGTCATCTCACTCTTACAGCGCCTGAGCCTCACAGACCCTGCCTCTGACCGGCCCTGGGGCGATCACACAGCCACTCCCATACCGATCAGTGTCAATGCCTCCAGCCCTGCACAGGGTTACCGCATCATGCCGCCTGCCGAGTACTTCCTGGCGTATCACCGACACAACCCTGCGGTGCTGGAACTGGCGGAGTCCGTGTTCCAGGCCAGACTCAGCCGCGCACAGGCACAGGCGGGCCAGGGCCCGGCACAAGCAGCAGCGGGCGATGCGTCTGCCGCGTCCGGCGCCTCGTCAGTGGACTGGTGGCAGCGGCCGCACCTGCCCCAGCACCTGCTGGAGGAGGGCCTGGAGCACGGGGAGCTGCTGCGGGGCAAGGTGCACGTGAGCCAGCGCGGCGGCGGCGCGGAGGCCGTGGTGCAGGTCAGTGCGCAGGCCATGAACGCTGTAGAAGCACGGCTATTGCCCTCTGGAAATTGATTGCCTGAACCACCACCACCACCGATGCCCTGCACAGCGCAGCACAATCTGCAGTGGACTGTGTGTATTCAGACGCACCCATCCCTTATCCCTGTCACGTTACATGTGTGTGTGTGGTGTCAGGTTGGCAGTGGCGGGAGTGACATGGCGTTGGGAGCGTTGGTGCGCGTGTGCGGGAGGCAGGCGCTAGGGCGTGCCATGCATGGCGACAGGGTGGCAGGTGGGTGGGTGGGGCAGATGGCAGCACACTGATGGTTGCATTGGGCCTGTTGGTCGCCTTATCACACGGAGCTGCACAGCTGCACAGGCGTACCACAACGCAAGCGCAGAAGTCATGGCTTGCGTACGGGCAGGCTCAAGAAGAGAATCAGGCCTTGCACCCATACTGACTCACAGATAAATAGCAACGTGTCTCTAACCACGATGCTGTGCCCCTGCAGTGCGAATCATCAGCACGCCTGCCTTGCCCCCAGCCGCCCCAGCCAGCCCCTCAGTCGGTGATGAGGCAGCAGCAGCAGGGGCGCCCGGGGACGACGAGGGCGGGTCGGGTCAGGTTGTGGGTGTGCTCGAGGCGGGCGGTGCGGTGGGCCTGATGCAGGGCGAGCCGGAGGGCGAGGAGATGGACGCTACCACCCTGCTGGCATCAGGTGGGGATAGGGATCAGGGCTGGGGGTGCGACAGCAGCACTGTGCTGTGTGCTGCTGCTTGCGAACGTGCTGGCTCACCAGCACAAGCACACATGAGTGCAAAGGACTGCAGATGAGCGGCAGGCTGTCGAGGGCCTTGGGGACACAGTTTGTAAAAGTGAGAATTGGCCAACCGAGGCACGAAAGATGAGTACAGATAGGGACTGGGCAGGCCAGTTGCGGCCGTGACCCTGTGGTGAGGGTCGCTTGCTGTGTTACATCAGGCTCACTGCAACCGTATTGCACTGTGTAAAGGGGTTTAGAGAGCCTACCTGTCCTGCATCCACAAGTATTATGCAGCGACAAAAGGTGATTGGCCGGTCCACACAGAGCACCTTCACCAGCCTGGTCTCGCGCATAGCCGACCTCCAGGGCCGCACCCCGCAGAGTGTCACTTGAAAAGACGCAGAACACAGTGTGCGACGCAGGGAAAATGTGTTTCTCTGTGGTGCTACTCTGATATTGCGCACCTGGTGGTTCGGGACCATGACAGTGTTTTTTGCTCCTGTGTTTTTTGTAGGCGGTGTGTCGGGCCTGCCGTGTGGCGAGGTGGTGGGGCTCCTGGCGCGCGACATGCGGCCCCTGGTGGCGTCACTGGCACTGGGTGAGGGGTGGCCTCAGGCAAGGGTGATAAGATTAGGTGCATAGGTTATCCCAAGGCAGGCAGGTCTGACCCACTCATGGTGCAGCCAGGCAGCCAAACTGCAAGGCGAGGCTTGTGCCCAGGTGATAGTGCACGCCGGCTGGCATGCAACCACATCTGGAACATACACTGTACGTGCGGTGTGAGCTACTCCGGACCGTCTTGAGCCTGTCTCGAGAGGGGGATCCCCGCTTGGATGTGCGCATGTGTGCTGCAGGGGACGATCAGGCTCTGCGCAGCATGGAAGCTGGCGGGGCAGGGCACACGCAGCGCAGGGTGGGTGACATGTGGGCATGTGTGCGAGCAGGCTTCTGTTGCAGCAACGGATTACAGTTCGTTCCATGCCTGCGCACGCCTTCAGCAATTAGAGCGCACTTTGTGCCCGCAGCTTGCATTCCGGGTTGGCCGCAGCCTTGCCATTTCCATGGCAGCAACAGCAACTCGCAGTCTGCTTTCCCCCCTTCGTATGCTGTGACTGAGGCCCTACTCTGTTGCCAGCTCTGTTGCCTGCCCTGTGCTTAGGAGGCGGTGCTGGTGGTGCCGTACGATCGGCGCTACCCGCTGGTGCGGGTGCGCACTCGCCACCCCGCGCGGCTCATGGGACAGAGGCTCGTGGTACAGATGGACGAATGGCCGGCCGGCTCGAGGTGAGAGCATACATGCACACAGGCAAGGCAACATGCCAGGCCAAGGGGAGCTCCAGTGAGACAGTAACTGCATTCTACCTTGCATGTGACGGCTGAAACAATGTTGACAACTGATAGGGCATCAGCAAGGTGGTTCAAATGGATACTATCACGTGCCATGTAGTGCGGCTCATCACTATGGCTCATAGTCAAGGACAGTTGCTCCCCAGCTCTAGCGAACAGATCTTGGGTGCAACACACGGCATGAAAGCAGCAAAGTCTTCCATTGCTGCAAACACATGGCTGCAGGTACCCCGAGGGGCACGTGGTACATGTGCTGGGGCCCGTCAACGACCTCAAGGCAGAGAGCGATGCGGTGTTGCATCAGGCGGGCATCACGCACCAGGTAATGGGGCCAGGGCAGGGCTGGGCGAGTCCATGGGCAGGGGCAGGTCCGCAGGTTCAGGGTCAACACGTGTTGATCAGAGCCCTTGCGTTAGAAGGAGCAGACGGAGCTGTTTCCTGGCAGCCCAGGCTGCAGCTGAGTTGTTGTGAGGTGATTGGGAGTGTCCCCAGCAACATGTTGGATTGAGCGTGACAGCAGCTGCGTTGTTGTGCGGTGATTGGGAGTGTCCCCAGCAACATGTTGGATTGAGCGTGACAGCAGCTGAGTTGTTGTGCGGTGATTGGGAGTGTCCCCAGCAACAAGTTGGATTGAGCGTGACAGCAGCTGAGTTGTTGTGAGGTGGTTGGGAGTGTCCCCAGCAACATGTTGGATTGAGCGTGACAGCAGCTGCGTTGTTGTGCGGTGATTGGGAGTGTCCCCAGCAACATGTTGGATTGAGCGTGACAGCAGCTGCGTACCCGTGCACCTGTGCGCGTGCGCAGCCCTTTTGTGACGCTGCGCTGTCCGAGCTGCCTGCGGTGCCGGAGGCGGGGCCCTCGGCCTGGCGCCCCGCAGCGGAGGAGCGGGCAGTGCGGCGCAACCTCACAGGGGAACACTACTTTGTGTGCAGGTGCGTGTGGGAGGGCGTTGATTGCAGTCAGGGGTGTGCAGGCGGTGCTAGCCTGGCTTGCAACAGTGTGCCTCTATGCGTTCAAGCTCATCAAGTCTGCTCATGGGGTTTATGCCGCACAATCGCATGTGTGTGGCCTGCTGTTGCACAACATAACGAGGTCTGTGTGTGCCTGTGTGTCGCGCCCTGGTCCGTTGCAGCATTGACCCGGTTGGCTGCACGGATGTGGACGACGCGCTGCATGTGCGGTGGCTGCCCGGGGCCGGGGGAGCGGTGGAGGTGGGCGTGCACATCGCGGACGTGAGGTAGGAGCGGGGCAGGGAGAAGGTCATGGGGCAGAACAGACTGTGCACCTGTCGCATGCAAGGCAGCATTGCGGGCCGGTACAGGTGAAGCGTACCGGGTCGCATGGCGGGCGGGTCACATGACTGCACGGTCACATGACTGCACGGTCACATGACTGCACGCTCACATGACTGCACGGTCACATGACTAAACCTTCAGGCACCAGCACCTTAATGTCAAGCAGAAGCAAGCTGACTAGTCATTCAATGAATTTTTCCTGTCAGGCATGACATTTCCCCTCTGACAAGCGCGAGCCCAGGGATGAGCCCGTGTGAGGTGATGGCATGGAGTGAGCGCGGCGTCGGCAAAGGCATAAAGCAGCCTCTTGTTGTTTGGTTGCAGTTTCTTTGTGCGTCCCAACAGTGTGCTGGACATGGAGGCCGCGGACCGATGCACCTCTGTGTATTTGGTGGACAGGTGTGTGAGGGGGGGGAAGGCAAGGCTCCGTGCTCGCAGGGGTGCAGGGGGTTGGCAATACGGGTCACATGCAGCCTGTTGGACTACAGGCACGTCTGCAAAGGGCATGGCAAGTTGCGGCTAGAGTTTGTCAACAGTTCTATGTGATCAAGACCAGCTCCGACCAGCTCTTGCCGCCCTGTCCGCTTTGCTGAGTTGTACTTGCTCTACCTGTGCAGGCGCCTTGATATGCTTCCCTCGCTGCTGAGTGAGCACCTGTGCTCCCTGGTCGCGGGCGTGGAGCGCTACGCAGTGTCAGTCATTTGGAATCTGGAGGAGGAGGAGGGGAAAGAGGGGGAGGGGTCACAAGGCGAGGGGCGGCTGGCGGTGCGCAGCGTGTGGTTTGGCCGCACTATCATTCGCTCCCGGCACCAGCTACACTATCAACAGGCTCAGGTGCGGAGAGGGAGGGGAGACAAGGGATGGGCTGGTTGCTTGGCTGTGCGCCAGCGCCTTCCTAGCGCTATCCCATGCAGCCGGCTGGACTGCGGCATAGCTGAACTATTTGGTGCATCATGCTGAGTTGATGTCCTGCTTTTGTTTGCTTGATCGCAGGACGTTCTTGACAGGTCCCCTCCCGCGCCCGGTGACTCCCTGCCCCCCGAGGACACGGCGGTGCTTGTGCCCGCCCTGCGGCTGCTCAAGCGCTTAACCGACCAGCTGCGGGCCGCTAGGGTGGCTAATGGGGCCATGGAGCTGGAGAGCGCTGAGCTCAGGTTCAAGGTGGGGGGGCAGGGGGGCGCCCAGGGAGTGCCTGGGGTTAACAGACACTACGACACACCCAGGCCCTGGGCGCCTTCTGATCAGGAGTTCAAGAAGGATGTGATTTCACATCAGCCTAGCCTCAGATCCTTTGTGCGCCTTCTGATCAGGAGTTCAAGAAACCACATGGCACTATGTAAAGGGGGTTCAGAGAGCCCACCTGTCTTATATCCACCAGACGCTGATGCCGCCTTGCTTCATGGAAACAGTCCCGGTGCTTTGTGTGTTGCTGCATGGGTGTGCACCTGCACGCTGTCCCATCTTTGGCCAAACCCTTGCATGGACACATTGCCTCTGCCATCCTCGCTGTAGGCAAGCCTGGTCCTCGCAAGCTAAGTGACCGGCATGAGTACATGCAAGCTGGTGCGGTTTTGCACCACAGCTCTGTCCTGCCCACACACTGCTTGCCCCATGTGCGCACTTTGCCCCGCAGACTGATGCGTGTGACGGCCGCCCCACTGACGTGGTGTCCAAGGCCAAGGTGCCCATGATGGACGTGATCGCGGAGATGATGATAGCGGCCAACAGCGCGGTGGCGGAGCGCATCGCCTGCGCCTTCCCGGGGGCGGCGCTGCTCAGATGCCACCCGCCACCCAGGCAGCAGGCGATGGAACAGGTGCGATAGTTGCAATGGGGGCTGGGAGAAAGGGGTTCAGCGAATCAGTAGTTGGCGTGCGGGGTAAGCCAGCAGGCAAGCCGCTGACTGGAGCCCAAGTGTTCCAGTTGCTTTAAGCTGTGTTGAGTGAAAAGATCCTGAAGCGGCAGACCGCAGCTCTCCTGGATGCTCAGTTCCTTGCCTTGGTGCAAGGATTGGTCGTGTCATTCGGTTGTCATGGTGACCTGGTACTGTCAACATGCAAGGCCTGGGTGCACGCCTTTCAGATACAAGAGCTCCTCAAGGTGGGCGCGGGGGCTGACAACGCCAACACGGAAGTGGCGCTCCTAGATCCGGCCTCCAACCTTGCCTTCTCCGCAGCGCTGGCGGCCGCATGCACACGCGCCCAGCGGCGAGACCGGGCGGCCGCGCAGCTGATCAAGGGCATGGCCACGCGCGCCATGTCAGAGGCCAAGTACTTCTCAACAGGTCAGGGGATGACAGGCCAACAGACTGGGTAGGCAGACAGATATCAGGTAGTACATACAAGGCAACTGTACAGAGCCACATCGCGTATGAACTGTTGAGATGGTGTGAACTGAAGCGACTTGTTGTGCCACATCGGCTTTTGCACGTCCTTCAAGTTGCTCTGTGTGTGTGTGTGTGTGTGTGCAGGCACTGCACCACCCGGCACTGCGGCGGCCTACCACTACGGCCTTGCACTGCAGTACTACACACACTTCACATCCCCCATACGCAGGTCAGTGTGTGGTGGACGGCGAGCTCGTGGCAGCACTGGCATTCACCGACATGGCTGAGGTGTAGCCGTACAGGTTACAGCATGATGGCCGGGTGGTCTGATCAGCACCAGCTATGAAAGGTGGTGAACCCGCCCTGTGTTGGCCTCCCCCTTCCAGGTATGCGGATATCGTCGTGCATCGGCAGCTGCTGGCCGCTCTGGCGGCAGAGAAAGGCACCCAAGGCGCCCAGGCAGCCCTTGGCAGCCTTGAGCAGGCGGAGCAGCCCACCCTGTCCCTCCTGCCGGCCCCTCCCATGGCGCACGAGCAGCTCGTGTCGGCCGCCAAACGCATGAACGAGCAGCACCGGTGTGCCAAGCGCGCCTCGCAGCTGTGTGCGGTAGGTGTGTGTGCACCAGATTCATAGGCATAATCGTTCGTGTCCAAGAATCTTTCACCCGGTAACCTGGCCCAAGCAGTGGGTCCAAGTAGTGGTCGTGGCTGGTAGTGTCGCCTGCCTGGCGTTTCTCGTCGTAGCTCTGCAGTGGTGCCATTCAAAGGAAGCAATCTTGTTCATCAGCGTCACCCTGGAAGGCAAGCTCTCCTGCTCAAATCACACAAACATCGACCCCTGTGCACCACAAAGCGTTAAGACGCCAGAGCTGCACCTGTACGCAGGAGCTGTACCTGCTGCTGCTGCTGCACAAGCAACCGCACGTGGAGAGCGCACTGGTGGTGGCCATACAGGTACAGAGCAGGGTGCAGTGGGGGGCCTGACAGGGGACTGTTCAACGTGAGGCAGTCTCCTCTCTGGCAGATGCCCACTGTTCCACCAATCTACTGAACTTTGTTGGTTTTCCTGGCCCATTGCTTTGCAGGAGGATGGTTGGTTGGACGTTTTCATTCCCTCCTTCCAGCTGCGCGCCCGGCTGTGCATGCGGGACGCCAAGGGTGTGGTGAGGCCCCCCCTCGAGGACCAACCTCTGGACAGCGCACAGGTGGATGGGAAAGCGGGCAGCTGATAAGCTGAGGTTGTGTTTGGGACCTAGAGACGCAGCGTGTCACCAAGTTGATGGCACTGCCATGACCCACGGGCACGCACCATCAATCACTGGCGCGCGCAAGGGATTTGCCACGGCATACGAAAATTGCGTTGTCGTCACCTTCACTTCCAGCCGCTCTGCTCTGCGCCTTCAGCCTCTCAATACGACAAAGCACTTGGACATGCTTTTGCTGTGCCCCTGCCTCCCGCCTGTGTGCAGGTTTGTGCTGAGGATGCCTTTGCCCTGGCCGCCCGCCGCCGCCTGACGTACCGCTGCAGTGCGGACAGGGAGCAGGCCGCGGTGCTTGACAGTGCCCAGGGAGAAGCGGAGGTGTGGCGGGCGCAGGTCTGGGGCCGAGTGTGGGTGGTGCTGGGGGCGGAGGCAAACCCAGTGCATGGCCCAAGGCTCAGCGTGAGGGCCTTGAGTGAGAGACACCCCGCAGTCAGGGGCCGCACACACCCCTCATCGCAACAGACAGGCACAGGGGCTGGCGGCCTTCCTGCCACTGCTCCTGCACTAGCGAGCACGGTGAGGCGCGAGCGGGTGTCTGCCGCTGCCAGCACTGGTCTTGCCGCAGGCTCTGCTCTCCAGCCAGCACTGCCGGTTCCTGACGACAGCATGCCTGCCAGCACAAGGCAGGCAGGAGTATCCAATACATCACAGCAAAGCAGTAAAGGCGGCCAGCACGGTTCCGGCGCTGGCATACCCAGTCAGGCCTCAGTGCAGAGTCAGCTGCCCAGCGCTGGCGAGGAGGAGCTGCTTGATGTGCGCAGCCCTCTGTTGGCCAGCCAGGCCACTCTTGGCTCCCTGCTCCAGGGGAGGCAGGAGGCGGCACCCGCTGACCCCCGCACTGACACCAGTCCTGGTGCAGTGAACCCGCTGGCGCCGGGCGACTTCCTCCATCCGCAGGCAGCGGAGCGCGGCCTCATGAGCCGCATTGCACGTCTTGAAGCCAAGATTTCAGCGGGTGAGTGCAGGCCGCATGGCCGCTGAATTGCTGCAACGGCTTGCCAATCGGTGTTCTGCTTCAGTGAACATCGTCATCCATCAATGACCTGTGCGGCTCAAGTTGAAATGTGCACGTATTCAGTGCAGAGCGATTTACACGTGTGCGAACTGCATGGATGTGCTGATTGGAGTGTGTCCAAGATCCGGGCGCTTAGTAGCCCATGGCAGTACAGTTGAGCGCCATCAGCTGACCAGCATACTTGTTGTAGCGCCTCAAAGCTTGGCAGCCTCACGTCAATCTTTGCACTGACTGCTTACTTGTGCTGGTCCTGCCGGTACAGTGCAACTGTCAGCCGTCAGCCGGCGTGCGCGGTGGGAGCAGCAACTCCTCGACCTGCAAGCGAAACTGCACGAGCTGAGGCGGCGGCACACCTGCTGTTAGGTCCATGCTGTGGCCATGGCGAAGGAATTGTCTGTGCCCGTGTGTATGGCTCGTGACAGCGCTTATGTGTCATAGGCACACCATTCCGTTGATTCGGTTCAGGTCTTGAAGAGCGCCTCACGTGCGCCATGAGTTCCTTCTGCCAGCATCACTGCTGCATGTCCAGGTACCGCCTGCTCAGCGTCAGCATCTTGGCAGGCTTGAGGGTGTGTGCGCATGGCATTCATAGGTGTCCAGTCCCGCATGCTCAGCTGCCGGGCTTAAAATCCAATGGCTGGCATTCGAGGAGACGTCTGGGTTGCATTGGCAGGGACACAGGTTGCTTTGCTGGTTGCAGAGCACGGACTTTGCCATGTGATGGCCCTGCTTGGCCAGAGAAGCGCTGCGCCACAGTAAATATTACCTTGTGCTGTCGTTCAGTTGCCAGCTGTCCTTGAGCCTGCCGCACCTGCTAGGGCTTGCTAGGGCCTTGCAGAGCAGCTACCGCATAGACCTGTGTGAAAGGGATTGAAGGGCCCGCTGTCCTACATCCTCCATGTAACCCATTGCAATAGCTATTCTGTTGCAACCTGTGGTGAATAACATGTCATGCCCTTACACAGTTCCCGACTCTTTGATGACGGGTTTGTGTTTGTGCTTTGGCGTGGCCCCTCCCTGCGTATACGGCCTGTTGTACATGATAGGAGCAGTTTAACACACAGTGTTTGTATGACATCACAATCACCACACGCTCGCTCGCATGATGTCGCTAGGGCTTGAGATTTCCCCGATACGAGAAGGCGTGAACGACATAGGACCGTAGGCCTGCAACTTCGGCAGGCTTGCCACATCTACTCCATTCGTGGACTGTGATTTTGTAACGTTTCCTGAGTGGTGCTCCGTTTAGAGAAGGTGAGCGGCCATGCAACGCACGTACGGAGGCGAGTCACGTGCTTTGAAAAATTCGCCGAATCGACATCGAGCCCGTACAAGCCCCGCTAGTAGATATTCCGCTCAATTAGCTCTCAGGCGAACAATGGATCCTAAAATCTCTTGATTGGCGGCGTGATGAAGCCGCCCGTATCTCATTTCAAATTGTAGTCAGGGTCAGGGTCACCGAATGATGGAATTCTGATGAAGCTATGCGGTGCTGGAGGAGTCATTCTACTCTGGCTGCTTCTTTCGGGCAGCCATCCCATCGTATGCAGCAGTGTCTCGGCCCTCCCGCCTGTTGATGGAGATGACCATGGGACTGCAGGTAAGGCCGTGCAGACTGAGCAGCACAAGGCCCCATGTCCATCCTCTCCTCACATCAGGCTAGCAGATACCGCATAGACAATAGGCAATGTCTGTGTTTTCTTCATTGAATCCTTGGCATCGCCGGTGGGTGTAGTGCAGACGCGCCCTCTGCATCCCCTTTACACAGCGCTATGCGGTACCTGCTAGCCTGATGTATTTGATTCTCTTCTTAATGCATTGTGACGTGTCTTGTACATGTGTACATGTAAGCGCAAGGCGCCAGCAGGTTCGGTGCTGCTCCTGTAGGGTACAGTACAGGAAATGGTACGAAGCCCAGCAAGCCTGCCATCCCTCTAAAAGTCTTACTCGGCCATCGGACACAGTTCAATTGCCCTGTAAAGCAAACCATACTGCTCCCAAAACTGATTTGGGTGCCAGGGCGCAGGGTTGTGGCTACAGGCCTTGTGGATAGGGTACGCCTCAGCGCTAGCTGCCTACAAGCAGTGTTTGCACCGTGCAGTTGCAGCCTGCCATTGTCACACCGGCTGTCCCATGTGCCCTGACACCAGCTGCCCCATGTGTCCTGACACCAGCTGTCCCATGTGCCCTGACACCAGCTGCCCCATGTGCCCT
>QAXH01000923.1:0-14626 GCA_004335635.1 Chloromonas sp. AAM2 | reverse complement strand
TTCATTTGGTTGTCGACCCACACACAGACTCTTTGTACACACACGAGCACACGCAGCAAGAAACGTAGGTCCCATCAGTCAATACGCCAGGACACACGAACAGTCACCACATGAACCCGCCGAATTGTCCCAGAACTGTACTGGCCTTAAGACCTGTCACGTGCATGCATGTGCCTGCCCGTTTCAAAAACCTGTGTGTGTCTAGAGTACGTGTGCAGAGTTGTGCTCTCGTCCGCTCATGACTCTGTGAATGCGAATCAATGATTGGCCCAGGATTGGCACGCGTTCAACTCCTCTGCACTGTGGGCGAAGTGCGTACCAAATCATCCAGGACCGAAGACACCACACTAGTTTCAGTGCCGCACCCAAGAACTGTCCCAGAACCGGTAAACATCTTTTTTTTGTCTGCTTCGTGGTATCTACCGCATGGTTTCGACTTTGGACCTTGCATGTGATTGACTTTTGGGGCCCAGATGCTTTGCGTGTGCGGCTGGAAAATGGCGATGCTGCTGGGTCTGCATCTGCAGCCTACAGGCAACTGCGAACGCCCTGTCATGTGGCCTGTGATTGATGATGGTGTGCTGATTGGGGACAACATGCTGGGCGAAAACCTCAAGTGAAGTCCTGCATAGCGAAGAGTTGGACTGGAGGGCAACTGCAGGACAGATTCCAAGCCTGCAGGCCTTGCCAGCTGAACCGGGAAGGCGATAAGGAGCTGACTTACCAGAGGTACGTGCGGTACCAGAGGTACCATTACATGAGCCCATGCCTGCGGATACGAATGGCACAGACTGTGTGTCGTTACGATTCGCCAGCAGCGGGGGTGACAATCTCAATGGAACGTGACGGAGAGAAAGCACATGTTTCACGCACTGAGCCACGAGCAGTCGGGATACCGTTTTGAACTTGCTTGCAACTTGCTTGCAACTTGCATGAATTCCTGACTCAGAAACTAGGTTATCAACGAAGGGCGCAGGCCAATGACGTGATGAAACACCGGGATCGACAACACTGAGTCCCAGAGCATGAGCATGACACAGCCGTGCCAGACCACAATGTTCGGATTGTCGTAGCTTGACTGCAATTCCTGCCATACTGCTTGGATTTGCCGGCGCAGTTGTAGGCCGCACGGGTTTTACACACTTCGTGGGGTTCATGCAGGGGTAGTAGAGTTATCAAATTCACCCGTTTGGGACGTTTGCTCAGAAGATACTACACGATTTGCTTCGTCCATCATCAACTGACAACATAGCAGCCGCACACCTAGCTCAGCATCATCGTGATAAACTGCAATAGACCTGGATTGCTTAGTTGCAAACCCGCGTAGTTTGCAATGTCCGCTGGATTGCAATGTCCGCATGACGTCGCTGCAACAACAACAAAGACCGCTGCTCATTTCACGCGGAGGGGTCCGTGCAGATATCGCCATGACGTTCATTTTGGCAGCCACACACTGCCCGAATCTGCGCCTTTCTTTGGCGCCAATCAGCCTCAGTTCGTTCGTTGCAGCAGGCGTCCAGATGTGCGAGTGGAGGCAGTGGCACAGTTGGACCGGCCAGTCTTGGACGTGCGGCCAAAGGTAAAAAGGGAAAGAAGCTAGGGTGCGAAGGGCCAGCAAGGTTCAGATTAGGAGACCCATGCCATTCATGTTCTCATAGCTAAGCTCAGCAAGAAGGAGGTGATTCAGTTATGTGACCTGGGCCAGGCAGGTACAGGAAGCGTGGTCCAGAATGTTCATGAACTGGCTGAGCTGCAAGCTGCCAGAGCTGTTATGGGCTTGCCTGGAGACATTCTAATGGCACTTCTGCAGACACGCTCTTAGCCCTACATGCCGAGCAGCGGGGCATCTGTTGGGCGCGGATTGAGCTTCTGTCTCGCTGTGCCAATCATGTCCCATGCAGGGTAACAAAGTGCTTGTGCGCATGAGTGTGCCGTTCCGTGTGGCATTCGGGCAAGTGATCAAGGTGAGTAGAGCTTACACCAACCCGTAAGGCAGCATCCAGGCTGGTTCACTCCGCTAGCTCTCCGATTCGCATGATCCTGGCTAGCGCACACGTCACACTCATGTAAGCAGCACACTGCATTCCAGCGTCACAACACCCACATTCATGCAGCCCCCCTCACTCCCTGTGTTGTGCTAGCTCTGCAGGTTGTGGGCAGTGCAAAGGAGTTTGGCAACTGGGACGTCATATCTGCACCCAAGTTTGAATGGACGGAAGGCGACATCTGGGTTGGAAACTTCAACATGGATCCTGGGCTGTATGAGTACAAGGTGGGCGATGAAAAGCTTGACATCTGAGGCAGTGTCGCTAGTGGAGCAACTCATGGTGGTGGTGTTACCATCAACAGCCGGGTTATTCATTGGCCGTGCCTTCCTCTGGGGTTGCCAGGTCATCTGGCCACTGCAGGGGCTGGTGCATGAGCATGCCCTGCTTCAGCATGTGAACACCCAACCCTTGCCGAATACGTCCGCCTTCAGGTTGTGATATTCAACGAGCGCACCACGGAGTCGCGCTGGGAGAACAGCGCCAATAGAATTGTGGAGGTGTGTGTGTGTGTGTCGGGCACGTCTGTGCGATCCAACAGCTCACAACAGGGCACTGGGTGGGGCCTGCACCGTGCAGTCATTTGCGTGCAGCAGTGGAATTAAGGGAATGTACCTGGTAAACATTGCGAAGCTGACTGACACTACGCAAGACGCCTGACAGCATAACAAATTCGCACAGGTGAAGCATTACAAACACAGCTTCTGTGCCAAAGTCACTGGCACATTACGGGCTGTGGTGCCTCATTATGTCGAGGCAGTGGCTCTGACTGTGGCTCTGACTGTGCCTGCGTGCCTCTGACT
The DNA here is from genome assembly GCA_004335635.1 of Chloromonas sp. AAM2. Classification (NCBI taxonomy): domain Eukaryota; kingdom Viridiplantae; phylum Chlorophyta; class Chlorophyceae; order Chlamydomonadales; family Chlamydomonadaceae; genus Chloromonas; species Chloromonas sp. AAM2. Next base: position 11,778 of record QAXH01000923.1, on the reverse strand, counting down.
GTGGCTGCGTGCCCCTTTATACATGATCTCTTGCGATATTCTTCGCAGGTGCCCAGCGGTCCCGGCACACTCACCACGTCTTGCTACTGGGGCGCACCCAGCACCCAGGGCTGGTTTGAGAAGGGCGAGCCGGACTCCTCCATCCGTATGACCCCGCTAGACAGCGCCAGCAGCAGTGCAGCCTCAACCCCACAAGGCCCACCCTCAGTGCTCATTCAGCGTGGCTTTGATGCCATGTACCAGCGCAGTAAAACGCCGGACAGGGAGAGATCACCCACTCCAGGCATTGCCAGAGACAAGAGCGGTGGTGATAGGCGTACCCTTTCCCGCAGCCCAGGGGGCAGCGGTTTCAAGGCCAGCAAGTGGGCCAGCATGGCAGACGGTGACCTCGGACAGGAAGTCGAGTCAAGGGTGCAGAAACTGAAGCAGAAACGGTCCACGGGGGCTTCATCAGCGCCCAGTGTATCTATCAGCAAGGATCACTTGCATGGCCATGCAGATGGTCCTAGCAGCTCGGCGGGTTGGGTGCTGCGGGAAGACATAACAGAGGGTGGCGAGCGTATGATGCGGAGCCTGAGTGAAATGCTGAGCAGCCGTGGGTGGGGCCCAGGGGTTGCGGCAGGGAAAGGCGGACTGCGACCTCTGAAGGACGTGGACAGTCAGGTACGCAATTATGTTCGACAAAGAGTGTGAGAAAGGGTAACAGCCGCCTCTTTATGCACCCTCCAGCCACCAATAGAAGATGTGAAGTATGCAGCCCGTCATGTGCACTGGTACACTGGTTCATCAAGTTTCATTTTCCCGATTGTGACCCCGTCAATGCATGCAACAGTGCACTCGCGCGCCATTCCAGCCTGCTCCTAGTAGCATTGCTGCCTGATTAACCTCGTTCTTGCAAATGGGACTTGGGCACCATGCACATGTTGGGATTGACGAGGAAAGACCTGGCATCTGAACGCCGCATCATGGCTGCCACAGGATTCCACGTGTGCCTGGTGCTGGTCATGTTTGTGCACAGGTGGCTCTGCGGTTTCCAGAGTTTCCAGAAGGTGGCAGCGAGCTGTGGCGGGACGGCCTGCGCCAGCTGCGGGAGGTGGACCGGCAGGTGGTGCTGCGCAACATGCGGGACGCGGTAAACTCATGGGCCAACAGCGAGGAGGTGGCATCCTTCCAGAGGCACGGGAGGCGCTCTGTCGCACGCGAGGAGGGAGAACGGATCCTCAAAGCGGTACGTCAGCTCAACTCTTCACACCTTGTGTCACATACGTCTCACACAGCTGAGGACTTGGTGCCCACCTGGGCTGATGAGCTGAATGCATGCACTGCCTGTGCTTGCGCCCTTCACACCTTGCTGCTCGTCAAGGAGGCAGTAACCCTATGCAGTTGCGGCTTCATATCCATCTGGGCTCAAACAACATCTTCCCCCTTCAGTTGATAAGCGGCTTATATTTACAGCCTCACACAGTGTTTAGAGCTTAGCCAAGGCGGTAACTAGGCGGCTGAGGGGTGCAAGCCACAGCTTCACAGTCATCTGGGCTCGCACCACCCTTTGGTTATGGCCGAGCCAGTTGATGTACAGGCTGATGTGGTGTCAAAAGCAGCTCCGCTGGTCTAGGCTCTGCCGATATCTTATGTTTTTGGTCACGTGCAGGTAACGTCTGTGTTGAGCACCAAGTCTCCCAGTGCTATGCGCGGAGATGCCATTGACATAGAGACCCTCAAGGAGGGGTACAGGCGCAAGACACCCCTGGCCAGCACAGCGTCACGCAGGCCGCCCCTCAGGAGCGAATCCAAAGGTAGGGACTGGCTGCAAGATCAGGGCAGACGCCGGTCAATGGTTGGACACTTTGGTGTGCCGTGTACATGGTAAGGCTTAAGTCAGCTCATCAAGTCAAATGGGAGGGATGCAAGTGTGTAGAGCCTGTGGCTTGGTATTTTTTTAATACACCTGTTACAGGCGTCCGGTCACAACAACAACCAGTTGCCGTAACTATCGAACACCTGGGCACAAGGTTGAGCTGCCCAAACCATTACAATCACATCCTCCGCACACTGTGCAGGCTCGCTACCAGGTCGCTCACAGTCAAGATCGCCCAGCCCAGACGGCCGCAGTTCCTCCTCCTCCAGCTTTCTTCAGCTGCCCAGGCTTGAGCTTCCTGGCTTCCTGCGCCACGTGGACCTGGACAGTGTGGGTGGAGCTGCGGTGGTCATGGCAGTGGTGCTGAGCCTGCTGTCAACAGACACACACGGCATACGCTCGTCACTGACTGGCCGGGCACAGGCCATCAAAGCGGTGCGTGCCTTGGCTGACACGCAGAACAGGATGGAAATGTACTGGGGTTAGTTGATTCAGGATCACCGCATACGCATACGGATACGCACACGTATACGCATATGCATATGTATACGGCCATCTTGGTCGTCTCGAGTATTCCGCGTTCCGGAAACCGCCAGACGGTTTTGACTGTTGCGGGCCAGTTTTATACATGAAATTTACATGAAAGTGGCACAACCTGTAACCTGGATACGCTGTAGCAAGTGGCAAGGCAAACTGATCAAAAGTGCAGAAACCACCACGTGGCACTTGTCGGTTTTCAGCCCGTTCGGGAGACGGGAGACGTCGTATACGCATACGTAGACGTGTACGCGTACGTATACGGACCAAAAAGTGAAGTATGCGGTGATCCTGAGTTTATTGATGGGACCGGATGGGGCGGCAAAAGATTGGAATTCTTTTGATGCTGGTCCAGACCAGCAAGTTACATGTTGACTTGTGTAGTTTGCCGGCACATGTACCTGTTGATAGACAGCAGTGCATGCAGTCGACTGTGCTTGATGAGGCAGGATGTATGCCTCACTGTCTAGGATACGCCGTGATATCAATACCTGACATCTGGGATCGCCTTCTCTGCAGGCCCTTGTCGAGCCTCTCCCGCCCAAGGCCCCAGGCAAGACACCGCAGCCGGCCAGAGCCAAGGCCACACCCGCCCCTGCACGGGAGGCCGCCTCCCCGGCACCCAAAGCTGCACAGGCCAGCAAGTAGACAAAAAGCTCGGTGGGGCCACCACACCCCGGATCCTCCTTGATACTTAAGGCATTCCAGCCACGGCCAGTGAGAAAATGACGTCACACAGATGACGTCCAAGGCATGGGCTGCGCATGCTGCAGGATGACCGCTTGGATTCTTGTACATTAAACACATTTAGCTGTGGGTTTATGCAATGAGTGATTGTATCCAACCTGCAGCTTCCACTTCACATGCACCTGGCTGCAACGTTCGTCTCTAGCCCGACGGTGGCCATTTTCGGAATGATGCGAGGGGTTTGAAGAAAGAAAGCTGCCAGGGCAAGTGTCAGAAGCAAGCCAGTTGGAGAATCGAGGTTGGCATGCCTCTTCTCTGGCATAAGGCCACTTGATGTATGTTTCCTGAGCGTGTTGGATGCTGAAGATTGCCATTGATTTGTGGGAGGCATTGGCTGTACCATGCAGGTCTGACAGCGGTTGATTGTTTGAGGGTGCCTGCAGGGAGAAAAGCAGGAGGGAATGGCACCAGTTGCTGCCATGGCATACACGGAAAGGAAGGGGAAGAGAGAAAAGTGAGGCTAATGTATTCACGGCCAAACAGGCAGTAGTTCAGCCTGTAAGAATTCTTGCGTTGCAATCTGGCAGGTGTGCTGCTACGGTGGTTTATCACAGTGCACGGTTGTCATTTGTTGTAGTTTTTGGATGGTAACGTGACAAGCAGTCACTTCTTGATAAAACTAATAGCAACGTGTTTGGCCTTGTCATGAACGTGCCAGTTTTGTGCCATGAATGGCCGTTTGCACTCTCTTGATTTGTCGATTGCTTAATTCATGCGTCGGAAACTTTCTGAGCTGCAATAACAGTGAAAGTAATGATGTGGTGGCACTGCACATTATTCAACTGGTGGTGTACAAGCTCGTTGGTGACTGGAAACCTAGTTGTGTGCTTGTAAGCCACAAGAAGCCTTTGTGTGCGAGTGTCGACGCCTCAGATTGACTAGAGTGGTGCTCTTGTCCGCTCTTGTATATGTATGTGCGACTCTGGGTTAAGACCTCTGAACGCGCAGCCCGTCACAGTCAGTCAGAACGCGAGGATTCTGTCCAGATCTGAGATCCACAATATGATTGCCCTTCGCTGGTGTGGTGAGTTTGCAGCAATGCACGCAGTTCGGCCAGGTCAAATGGGTTAAGGTTGCTGCGTGTGAGATGGCGGGACTCAGGTAAGCTGCCCGGACAGTAAATTTCCGGGCCTTGGGTAACCACCTAAGTGGAGTTGACAAACCAGTGAGTGAAATGCTAGACTTCACTCAATGGACTTCACTTTAAGCAAGTACTACTCACGGGCTGACATGGGCTTCGCTTTTAAGCAGTACACGTCGTGTCTTTCCAGGTTGCTGCATGACAATAGCACCCTGCCCTGGGGTGTGTAGGCTTGCTGCAGAGTCACTGCATAGGCATCAAGTGCCAGACGTCCCAACGCAAACATCAGCCCGTGTACAAATAGTTAGTTCTACTATCTTTCTGCGATCGTTGCTGGCCCATGTCACTGTCACACGGGGCACAGATTTCTGATTGACTGGACCAACATCTGATGACATTTTTCCACAACTGCGTACACTGCCCGATAACACTTGCAAACAATGCTCGGGCTCCTCTTCTTCACAGCTTTGTTTTACCATGCACGCCCATCACAGTGATGACCCTGCGTATGGGCCTGGCTCACGCAAGACGGACCTCACACTTTTCGTGGATCCAATCGCACTTTCCGTTTCAAGCCCTTTTCACAAAACAGGGATCCCGCACGCATGCTGCTAATTGCCTTAAAAACGTTGTTCGTGCTTGGCATCAGCAATCATGCAGACGACACAGATGAAGACGGGGCAGGCTGCCCAGCAGCGCCTGGGCTCTGCGCGCCCCAGCAGGTGCACAACTGTGCGTGTGACCGCTGTCGCTGAGCTTGAACGGACTGCTAATGTTAACGCGCGGCCAAAGGTGAGAGTGGTGCATGCAAATCTGGGCCGTGTTTGATCCGCTGCTGTGGCCTTACCTTGCTTCACTTGTTTCTGCGCGCAGCCTGGTGTCCCGGAAGGCACTCCAGTGGTGCTGCCACAGGTTAGTGTTGGATCGCATGAATTTTGGGCGATGACCAGTCCAGGGTTCACGTCACCCTCAGCATGCAGTGCCTTGGCTGCTGAGTGTTCCGTCGCTATGCACTGCTGCAGAACCTTCCCTCTCGGCCACGGCGCAACAGGCGCAGTGAGACCTTCCGCTCAGCCATGCGGGAGTCATCCCTGAGCCCTGCCAACTTCATCATGCCCATCTTTGTGCACGAGGACAGCGACAAGAACGTTCCCATCCCCTCCATGCCAGGGTACAACCGCCTATCATATGGCAAGAACGTACTTGACAATGTCCTGGAAGCTCGCTCTTATGGCATCAACCAGGTCGTCATCTTCCCCAAGGTGAGCAACATGCATGTGTGGGGCGGCAGCGGCTAGCCTCTGGACAGCATGATGCACGTGTGAGCCAATCAAGGTAGTAAGGTAGTAAGGTACTGCATGATGCAGCATTGATCTGATGCTGTTCTATGTACCTGTTTGTACAGACGCCTGACAACCTGAAGACTTCCACTGCCGAGGAGGCATTCAACAAGAACGGGTTGAGCCAGCGCACAATCAGATTGCTCAAGGATAAGTTTCCGGACCTAGAGGTGAGCAGCTTCGCCATGCAATCACGTTTTGATGCTTTCAGGCCACCTCGAGCAGCTTTACTGCTGCCTGTGTCATTTGGCTGTGCTGCCGCCGTTGCTCGAGTATTCCTGGTCTTGTTTGTGGCACACGGTGGCAACTGGCAGAGGCCAACCGTGGCTTAGGACATGCTGCTGGCATCTGCTGCTGCCATGTTCATCTTCTGTCATCACATGCATGACATCCGCATGCTGTTTATTACCATGCAGGTGTATACTGACATCGCCCTTGACCCATACAACTCTGATGGCCATGATGGCATCGTGCGCGATGACGGTGTTATCATGAACGATGAGACAGTTGAGTACCTGTGTCGCCAGGCAGTCAGCCAGGCAGAGGCAGGCGCAGACTGCGTATCACCATCCGACATGATGGACGGTCGTGTTGGCGCGATCCGCCGTGCTCTTGACAGGTCAGTGAAGGTACTCTTGGCATCACCGTCTCACACACTTACTGGCAATGCACAAGTGCCTTGCGACATCAAAACATCCAGGGCTCAGATCATGCTTTCTAGTCAAACATGCCGTCACACCCATGCACATGTACATGTTGGTGATGCCCAAGTGCTTCGCAACCTCACAACGTCGACAGTCAAATCGTGCTTTTGATTGAACATGCTGACATTCTGCTTCAAACCCATGGATTGACGTGAACGTCTAAACGGGCTTTGTTGCCACTGTTCAGGGAGGGCCACACCCACGTGTCCATCATGTCCTACACTGCAAAGTACGCATCCGCCTTCTACGGCCCCTTCCGCGACGCGCTTGCATCAGCACCCAAGCCTGGACAGGCACACAGGTGTGTGAACAAAGCTGATTGTTTGAGCAGGCTGGTTTCAGGCCGCCTGCATTGGCCGATTGTAATGGCAGATGCCGCCAGCTGGCCTTGAACAGCACGAATGTGGCTGGACACTAACTGCCGCTGCAGCTTGCACACCGTTCAGACCATATCTCATCCCGCAGGGGACAGAATGGCATTTAAATTGAAAAGGTCTCGCAGGTCCCGCAGACACATTTCGTGCAGCGTTCACACAGCCGCTGTTATCGAGCTAAAAGGCTATGTGCATGGCTGTCAGACTGGACTCTTGAGGCAATTTACGTCCCGCAGCGCCACCGGGACAAGGCGTTTGATTTCCTGCAGCGTGAAAAGAGAATATTAGTGATTAATTGCTGGATGAGATATGGTCTGTACGGTATTTGGTCACAAGGCCATGATGGCCAAGTCAGCACTGTCACATGTCTGGTGCCTGGCAAAATTTGTGCATCATGTTGGGTGTTGCACAGGATCATCCCCACCAACAAGAAGAGCTACCAGATGGACCCCGGGAACTACCGCGAGGCCCTGCGTGAGATTCGCGCGGACGAGGCCGAGGGGGCGGATATCATGATGGTCAAGCCAGGCATGCCGTACCTGGACGTCGTCAGGTGGGCTACACAAGTAGCGAACAGGATACAAACGCCTTGCGCACAGCGATTTTGTCAACTGCAAAACACAATTTGACCTGCCTGCCCCGGAGCTGCAAGGTCAGCTGAGTATCTACCTGTTTGCAAACACGCGGCCTGCAAGACAGGGCTTTTTCAATTGCAACATGGAGGATTGAGCTTGCCCCGTGCGTTTGTGCCCATTCCACTGATCGTGCTGGGCTAGTGAAGTTGGTGTCAAATTGCTTGTGATCTGCGAAACCCATGCTGTGTTTTCATGCCTGGTCACTCTCCGCGGTCTGCCCTTGTTTTGTGCATTTCGCATTGTTGCTTGCTGAACACGCCTGCGTGCTGTGCCTTTGTTTAGGTTCATGCGCGACAACAGCACCCTTCCAGTGGCCGTGTACCATGTCAGCGGCGAGTATGCCATGCTTAAGGCTGCGGCTGAGCGCGGGTGGCTGAACGAGAAGGAAGCAGCCATGGAGTCGCTTATGTGCTTCCGCAGGGCAGGCGCTGACCTCATTCTCACCTACTACAGCACACAGGCAGCGAAGTGGATGGTGAGTGGTGCAGAGCTATGATTGATTGATCAATCGATTGATATACTGATTGATTGATTGATTGATTGATTGATGTTGATTGCAGCCTGTACCACAGAGCACTCTGCAGGCTTATGAAACATTATCTGATGCGTTGTTCTCTGTTCTGTGACTGCTTCTGCAGGCTGGTGAAAAGTAAATGGACGACACTGGCGAGATTCAGATTGTACTGCAGCCAGGCAGTTGTTGGACCAGCCGTCGACCGTTGCGGTGTGGCGTTTTTGTTGTGGTAGTGAATCAGACAGATGGAGCTGACTTTGCCACACGGCCTGTGGTTGCCTGGAACAATCTTGATCACTTTGTAAGCAAGAGCTAATGCCAGAACAGCACTTGACGGTGTTATCAGGTAAAAGAAACCATGAGCCGTCATGCAAAGCCAACCTGTAAGCTCAAAGCCTGGACACTTGGGTGGAATGATGACAGTCGCAGGGCTCAGATCCCAGTTAGCGCTTAGGAGGTTTGGTTTGAGAGTTGTTACCAGTAGTATTGATCACCTAAGTCTTGCGTGTTATGTACTTGCCACCAACACTTAGCACTTGCTGTCCTCCCTTGAACGTTCGTACAGACACTCAGCCCGTTTTGTTTTCTTGCTCAGGTTAGGTCAGGGCGGTACCCATCCCCGCTCCGGGTCCTGTGCACCTGTGGGTGCGGACATATTTAATGCTTGCCGTGTTGCCCCCCACCCCACCCCTGACTTGTGTGCCTTGAACTTTGCCTGAGCCTTTCCATTTTCCTTTCAGATACCGTAGTCTCATTTCAACTTCGCAACACGGCAAGTTCGCAAAACCGGGTTTTGGCTTCTCAAACTTACAGTTTTAGTTAGCTTAGTTAGCTTAGTTAGTTTAGTTAGTTCGTAAACGTAATACGCTGGATTGAGGCAAACGTAGGGCGCGGCAAGCTTGCACGCATAACGATTCTTCAAAAGCAACCCGTTTTCGAACGGTTGTTGCAAAAATGAAATGAGACTACGGTAGATGGATAGGTAGATAGATGGGTAGATAGACAGACAGGCAGATGTGCCACCTGAGCCCTGCCTGGCATGTATCTGGCAGCAACACGTAGCGCGCACACGCACACACAGCGCGCCTGCTCCACCGCCTTGCGCCTCTCTGCCTGTGCGGACTGCAGCTCCGCCCTCAGCCCCTCGATCTGCCCCTCGGCCGTCCGCAGCCGCTGACTCAGCCGCTCGCTAGCCTCTGTGTGCACGGCCTCCGCCACTGACAGCGCACTGTCGGCAGCAGACAGCCGGTTGCTCATCGCGAGACGCATTACATGGTACGCATTACATGGTACGCCAAAAAAAAGAAATTTGCCAGTTCTGGGACAATGCCTTTCCTTACTTTCTTTAGAATCGTCCCAGAACTGGCAAACATCTTTTTTTGTTACCACATTATGTGACACTAATGTTGACATAACAGTGCAGATGGGAAAAAAAGATGTAAAATATTGTTTTGGTATGGTATGGTAGCTGCATCTGCACTCAACTACGCCATGGTGTGGCTGACTTTGTGCGTGAAATCGGGGCCTTGCAGGCCCGCGGACTGCCTGCAACCGTCCGCAGGATGTTTGCGCGGAGATTGTGGAAATGATGAAAAGCGTGGGTCGCCAATGAGGCAACTTTGCCACTTGCATGGAGCTTCACTGCAAGTCTAAACTGCATGAATGGCACCTGAAAAACTGGGACAAATGCCGATTGACTGGCTATCCAGATTTGTCCAGACCTGTCACGCTAGCACACGACGACTATGCCAACAGGGTATGGTGCCTGTTTGAGAGTTCAATTTCTGTGGGGGGTGCGCAGCAGGCTGGACAGCGTCCTGAATGGCACGCCTGCCAAAGTTGCCAGAAGAACTAAGCTTGAGGCAACCCAAGCTTCCCGAGCAGTACACAAGGGTGGGCAGAAAGCTTCATCTGAATTAGAGGCCATCCACGGCAGCAAACTGCCTAAGCGGGCTCCTGATGTAGATGATTTTGTGCTGGTGCGATTGAAGCGCAAACTGTTATACATGGGACGCATGCTGATGATGTCCGGAAAGTGAAAGCAACCCAATGTACAATCAGTATGTTATCAGGGATGCTCGAAAGCTCGAACCATGGATGACTGGCGCCAAGTACTGATATGAGGGCCTGCATGCCCAACCACTAAGCAGCAACATGAGTGAATCTGCACGAGCGAATCTGTTAAAGGTGACGTGAAGTGTTCGTGATGTATGGTGAGCATTGGCAGCGGTCCATCTGAGGCGACCGAGGCACGCGGCGAAGCCATGTAAATCAGCTGGGAAAAAAATACCTAACAAACCGAATAAACCGAAACAGTTCTTCCTTGAGGTCTTCCTGACAGATATCTTTGTAATCGCCCTAATCAGATTGGGGAAAGGCGCCGAGGTCTGGTGGCAGGCCACATCTGTCCACCTCGCCTGTCGGTGATGCCCGATCCGTCAAGTTGAGAAAACCTTTCGCCAGGAAAAGCGGCAATGTCCAACTACGGGCAACCTGGATTTCCTCCTTATCAAGGTTCGGCAAATACTTGTCTGGATGCCGTCCAGTTGCTATCTTGCTCATCCAGATCTTGAGGAACAAATGTTCGGATTCTCGGTATCCGTGGCAAAAGAAAGATTGGATCGCTACAAGCAGATGATCTTAACATGCATGTAACTGCAGGTCAGCCAGGAGGACCTCCTGGCATGACCTCTGGGCCATTAGCTGGTGAGTGTAACTGCACTCTGTAACATTCAATCAAGGCAGCCACAGCAGAGCGTGTAAGCTTCTGAAATTAAGCCAGCACGTTCGTCATGCCTCATGGTTACAGGTGGTCCAGGCATGGCCATGCCACGCCCAGCTTTTCCACCGGCAGGAGCACCACTGGGTGCACCAGGTGGCATGCCTCCTGCTAGAACACCAGGTGCCTTTTGGTCAAGGGAAGCTATTTAAGTTGATGTACAGCTGTCACAGTGTGGCTTCTTTTCTGATGCATAGTTGTGTATGAGGATCAGCTGAGACATCTCTGATTGCATCTTTTCACTTGCGAGCAGGCGGCCCAGCCATGGGAGGCGCACCCAATGGATTCACACCAGGCGTCCCTAGGACCAGTGGTTCAGGTGCGTTACATCACCTGGCACACATTTCCTGTCTACACTGGCACCTAATTCTTGCACAATCACGTGCCTGGCATGATCATGACAATGTCACGATTGCACATTTCACACAACGCAAGGGCACTTTGTGCACTTTGCCCTCAGCATGGCGTTATGGCGCGTGCACATGAGGACTTGCCTTGCATACCCAGCGTGCGACCTAGCCATGATCAGCACATGCATGGAGGCAGTAAGCATGGGACCAGCACATGGTCATGATTATGTGCTTGTTGCCATGTTGCAGGCACTTTCCACCCTGCAGCCCCAGGCATGGGCCCTCCTCCTCCTGGCATGCTGAACCCTCCCCCAGGTGGCGGTTTTACCCCTCAGCCCATGGGCCCAGGTCCGGTTCCCATGCCTGGGATATCTGGGGGTCCTCTGAAGTCATCAGGATCCATGGGCGGGTTGGGTGCTCCGCAGCTTTCGGGTGGGCCTGGCACGCTCCCTGCTCGCCCACCCCTGCAGCCAGGTGATCACCAATTGCTGACAGGAACATGCACCTGGCTTCATCTTTCAATCGAGTCAGTGGAATTCATTGTGTTGCATGATTGCTTGTTTGATTTCACTTAAAATGGCATGCAGTACGCATTCATTCAACATGCGTACGTCGTAAGCTTTTAAGGCACCGGATCACGTCGGAAGCACACATCAAATGTCTGCACCACGTCTGCAAATTTCATCTGCCGCAGCAGTGGGGCAGTCAGGAGTTTAGAAGTTCACGTGGTTGTGGTGACGGTCTATTGTATGTTGACCGGTGTACAAGTTGTACGTTGGTGAGATGCAAGACGCAGGGTTAGAGACTCAAGAGCCTGGGCCAGAGACAACAAAAGTCTGGGCTAGAGACACAAAAACTT